>JAEIIG010015352.1:0-24769 GCA_018904695.1 Drosophila parvula
ATTTTATGTTATATTGTCAAAGATGACACTATAAATAATTTACCAAAGAAAATAAATAAATTAAAATGAAGCCATACAATTAAATATAACTGCAATGTCTTTTGATTATTCAAATAATATTTCCTCTTTTCTGCGATATTTTGCAATATATCTTTATCAATTTATATATAACTTGCCACATTAATGCACTAATTTGCATCCATGTAATTTGTCCCAATGTCGATTGATTATTTTATTCTCAGGGCCGTGCAATTTACATGAAAAATTCATTACAAAAAAAAGCAAATAAGAAGCCATTCATTCCATTTGTTTAATGCTGTTTGCTTTAATTTTCCCTCAATTTAATTTACCCCAAGCAAATATTTATCGACACTCTTACTCGAAATGGTATTTATGCTGTTGCTGAATATTTTTGCTTCTCCCTGTGATTATTTTTCTCGATTGCCTCACTGAGAAAAACATAACCTGTGGCTCTTTATGGCCAAACACTCGAACACACCCTCAAGCGGCTCACACCTGAAAGTGGAAAACGGACTTGTTAGTTTTCCCAACTTTTTATTTCTGTTTTTTTTTTTTTGCAGCTTGGCTCGTCGTTGGCACAACCGAAACCAATTTAAAATCAAATTTTCCCATACACAGGCCCGAGGAGGCGATGCTCTCGACATAGCTTCGAGTGCAAATTAAATAAAATCGCAAAGTGGCAAGAAAAATGAAGACCGTTCCGCAGGTCGGGTCTCTACTCGGCCGGCGTCGATTGTCTGTGATTGATTTTAATCGCCTCAAGTGATTCCACTAAACGATTCAACTTCGAAATTGGTTACCTTCTCGCATTGTGTCTGCATATATATTTTGCATGTGTCTGGCTGGGTGGTGCCTTACATTTAGCGCCGAGTGTGCCGCTTCCGGCCATTCTGGCGCTGCTACAACGAACAACATTTTCAACTGTCCGCAACACGTTTGCTCACCTCGAAAGTGGGCAGCATTCAGCTTTCAGTTGAAATTTCCACGAAATGTGTTTGAAATGTCTGCATCACCTTGTCTTCACAGTTGCGAGCAATTTTCCAGACTTCATCGCGTCAGGAAAATGTAACAAGGTTTGTTTTTTTTTTTAAGACAGGTGCTTGGTATTGTATAAATATATACAGCTTGTTAATGATTTAAACTATGTAGTTCCTAAACGAATTATGAGTTTTTGTGCATTCTTTAAATTTGTGGTTCCTGGAACTCTTTAGTAATACCTAAAAACAAATAAATAAATACCTTTTCTACCTTTTAGGAGGTGCCAAAAAATGTGATGTGCTATTAGTCAACATATTTATTACTTATAATATTACTTTAGATTTTAGTTGGTAAATTTCTTATCCAATCAGGGTATTCTCTAGTCCAGATCAAGGCTTATCTTCCTCGATTGGCTTGCATATTTTTTTTTTGCTGTTTGCTTTCGCAACAGTTTCATAAAATTCAATTTAAATGCACACACTTCCGCGCAGAATATTCAAATGAATTTCAAGCGTAACAATTGCATTCCACTCTTCGCCGCCCGCTCCTTCGCTTTATTAGTTGGATGGAGTGGATATGCATGCATTTTTTTTCGGGTTGGAAAAAGCAACGTGGGAAGTGCAATCTTGATAGCACTCTGATTGACACTTTTCAGGGGAAAAGCTCGCATTTAATTCGAGGCGCTTAATTAAAGTGGCCCCGGCCAAATGAAGCCGGCGAAAAGTCGACTAACAAAACCGAGCTGAGCCGGGCACAAAGGCGGCAAATAACCGTGGTTGGCAAAAACCTGGCACAAAGTTTCGGGCCACAATTCTGACTTTTTTGTTTCCGCGGCCAAACGCAAACAAACGGAGGCGACGAAACCAATACAAGCACACAGCGGCCACCGAAAACCATAAAAAAAAGAGAAACAAAAAATGACAGAAATGATGCCCGTCAGATTATCCTGTTGCAAGGCAAACAACAAATTTTTCAAGAGCAGTGCAAGGCCATAATCCCCCACGAACCCCAACCCACCGAGACCGCTTGGGGAGGCTGCCATAACATTGCTGATTACCCGCTGCAACTCGGCCAAAACCACTAAGCGCCCGACCCAAAGTTTTCATTAAAGTGGCTCTCTGTTTTCGGCTTTCAGCTCTCAGCTTCCCAGCTCTCAGCTCTCAGGTCTCGGCTTTCGGCCTTTGTAATTGCTTGGCATTGAGGAATTGGCAGCGCTGAGAGCTTAGCCCAGTTTGGTTTTGGTAACAGGCGGAGCTGCTGAGTGACAGTCGCTAGGTGTGCCCCAGATTGGCCCAAAAGATTCGGTTAGGATTCTTGCCGGGAGCGAATTCCACGAGTTCAGCGCTGAAGGAATTTAATTGCGAAATTTTTCAGGTTCGCGTGCCATTCAATACGCTTTTAAATAGTTGCAAAAGTTTCCCAAAAAAATGCACAAGTTGAACTATATAAGTATATAATATATTTCTGTAGCTCTGAGTTCTATATTATTCTGCCATATTCCTGTCATATTTACATATATGATAATATACTTTAATGTTTTTACTTTGAATACTTGAATAGTTTTCTGTTAACAAAATTATTTATAAAAGTTGAATAAATTAAGCGTACAAGCTTACAAAAATATTAAAAAGAGTCTAGTACAATAAATAAAGTATTTTAGATATTATTTAAACCAATCCAGATTAAGAATATATATCAAGATAAATGCATTAAATTCCATAAAGTACTCGGAATTATTTAGTGACTATTAAATGGTTTTACTCGTCCGCCTAAAAACCTTACAATGAATTACGAACATTTATATATATTTATTCAATAAATATATTTATTAAGTTTGGCTATAAATTAACATAAACTATAAATAAACATAAAGAAATAATCACTTTATGATTTAATCAAAGCTTTTTGGAATTCAATTCCATTTTTACACACATTTTATATGATATAATATTTATTTTGTATACTCCCTGCATAATTTTTTCAGTTAAGATATTGTAATACACCTTTCAAGCCAACCTTAATGCATGAAGATAGATTTGGTTTTGGTAGCTTTAACAAATTCACATAAATTAAACGCTTTACTTCAGCACTTAAAATTTAATTGACATTTTAATGCGCCGACGATCTGTCGCTTCTAAACTCATTTACGCCTCGACTTTCAAACTTCTGGCGTGGTCCGTTCCTGGCCATTGATTGTGCCGTGCTAAAAAAAAAAAAAATCAAGTGAAAATCGTCCTTCCATTTCATTTCCGGCACTAGAGCGCTGGCACACTATCCTTGACATTTTTCCCAGCAGCCATTTGCGCTGCGATTTCGCTTCGCTTCGCTTCAGATTTGCTTTTTTTGGGTAGTTTTTCCATTTTTTTTTTGCCGCTTTGTTTAATGAATTATCAGTGCGCTCATTACCAGCACTTAAGGGGGAGGCGTGGCAGTGACACTGCAGCTTGAGTTTGTTTTATATCACCGGTGTCCTTGCTCTCTTAACCGCAGGCGCATGCCGCGCCCTCTTCGCCATCGTCTTTTCTCGTTTTTCCTGTGGAGGATTATTTGACATTGATGCGTTGACTTGTTGAACTTGCGGTCGGCGGAGAGGGGACAATATCTGTTGGCTTAGCCAAACAGGAAAATTAAATCCAAGTGGCATTTAAGCGCAACTCGATACATCCTTGCAGCTCCTGCCGGGCTAATCAATAAATGCAATTGCCATTAACTTTTCGGTGCGGCGCAACTTTTCGGCCAAACTCCCTATGTTTCGTTTGCGAAATAGGGGGAAAACTATTTTTCAATTTTCGTTTGGGGCGGAAACTTTTTGTTCGTACAGCTGCCTCGGAAAGTAATGCAACATCCATTAAAAGGACGACAGCAGCAGCAGCGGGGCTGGTTGGAGGAGCAAGGATGTGGCGCAGGAAAAGGCTTTGGCACATTAAGCAGCAGGCAGCATCCTGTTTCGTCTCCATCCTGCCCTTGCCATATCGATTGCCAATGTGGCCAATTGAAAAATATATACAAGCCAGCGGAAAGTGGTGAGAGAACCAAATTACACCATAAAATATTAATACCCAATAACGGTTTTTAATAATTAATTAGGTTTAAATTTGAATTTAATTTGATGTAATATATAAACAATAAAATTATTATGTTTTAGAATATATTTTAATAATAAAAAGTTGTTTGATATGTGTCATTTTTGAATGCACAAAAATCTTTAGAAGGTCACAACTCATTATAAGAAATGATACATTAAACCAAGCAATAATATTATTTAATACCTTACAAATGCGTTTTTCTGTTCTGTTTTTTTGTTAAGTGTAATGACATACATTCAATCCCAACTCAAGGCCAACAATTGGCATTTTCCCGTTGATCCTAGATCTCCTGCTGTAAAACAGTCCATACTCGTATTGCGATCATTCAGGACCCTTTCTTTTTTGTCATCACTTTGGAATTTGCCACAATGTGATGCTAGCTTAAAATAAACAAAGCGGCAGAAGCAGAAACAAACAAAAAATTGCGAGAGGAGCTGAAAAAGTGAAAAACTGAAACAGGTAGCAGCTGCCTGGCGCTAAAGTGCCAACTTATGCCACGAAAATGCTTGAATATAATGGTCGTTGAGGGAGGCATGAAGGATGGTGAGGCGGGGTGGCTATGGGAGGGTCGGTTGGGCCGGTGGGCGGTATGCAATTGTGCGAAGCCACCAGAAAGGCCGCCAAGCTGACGACGACGACGACGACTACGATGGTACGAAAGTGGAACGAGAGCTGGCGCACCGCTGCTGCGTTGGCATTAAGTGGCATGTGGAAGCGGCTACAAGGACACTGATAATGATGGAAAAATTCCCTGGGCACATGCACATAACACACATTGCTCTGTTAGCTCCGCTCATCGTCTTATCAGCCCGAGGAGTCAACTAGTTGGTACTCAGCTTAAAGGTCCTTCATCGCCTTGGCCAAAACTCGGTGGGAAAATCAAGTTAAGAGCATACACTAGGCCAAATTTAGAGGTAAACTTAATTTAAAAGAAAGTAGCTGTTATTTTTTTAATATTAAAAATAAATTATTGTTTTCTGCCTTAAAATAAAATACATAAAAACAAGTTAAATAAGTTAAAAGAGTCAAGGAAAATTATACAATGAAGACAAACTTAATATATGAGATTTTTGTATATAAATTCATATCTTAAATTTAAATTGTAACTATTTTTTCAAGTGTTTCAAATTTAAAATGTCTTTTTGGACCAAGTCATGTATATATCCCTAATACCCTGCCCTCGCCGCATATATAAAAATTGCACTAGCAGCCGCAAGACAGTGACAAAAAGGCACTTGCCGCCTCTCCCAGCTCGTCCGGCGTCCTTCGTCTCTCGTCCTTTCTGCCACTGACAGGTGCAAGGCAGGACAGTGGGTGGCAATGGGTGAATGCAGGTGAAATGTTGAAGGAAGGCAACTGGGGAAACGAAATCGACCTTGACTGACAGCTTGACATGAACTCGACTGCTCTCGACGTTGTTGCTCTTTACTCGGCTTCACACCGAGATCCAGCCACCATCGGGCTCATTATTTTCGCTTTAGCCGGACAGAAGGTGGCCCAAAGTGGGGGAGGAGAAGGTTATGTAGTGGGTGGTGGGTGTTAAATGTAAATGGTTTTCGTCTTTAAAGCCGACAAACCGCAAAGCCGCTGGGCATGGATTCCGGGTGCCTGGTCCACGTCCAGTGGAAGTAACTCCAACTAACCGACGAGTTGGCCTGGCAAATGAAGTTGGCCAGAATTGCCAAGCATTTTCGTTGGACTCTGACACGTCTGCGTGTTGGAAATTCATAAGCCAGTCAGTTGGCGGCGGGAGCTTTATCAGCCAGGTGGCATTGCTTAATTACATGTTATTCACGTATAAATCAAGGCGAACGGAACGGAATTGAGTTCACCGAATGAAATCTGCTATTCCTAGAGCATATAATAATAATATTGCAATTACAGCAAGAAGAAAAAAACATATCTTAAAGCTTAAATTGGGATATTATTAAATACACCAAATATAAATTTAGCATTTATTTTGGTAATAAGTATATATCTTAACATTTAAGAACCCGTATATCTCAATATAATTAGCCCGTGACTCCCTTTTTTAAAGACTTCTTTGAACTTACCTTTCTTTTATTCTACCTTTAAAATTCTGTCAAAAATGGAAAGAAAAAAATCTACAAAATTGTAAACATTGTAAATGGCACGCGCCCGGATTTATTTTGATTTAAATTCTTGACTCGGCAGCGTTCTTAAAATATTTACAACTTTGGGTAGGTTTTAGGACCCGTCTTAAATATTTATGAGATTATGCACGGGGCGCAAATGAGCTATTGATGTGGCCCAGACCACAGGAGTATCGGCTCAGATTCGGCACAGAGGCGATTTCCATTTTACACAATGTTTCCCGAATGTCCCCGGCAAGTAGGCAACGTTTTTCACTCAAATGCCTGCGGCCCCAAAGACAATGTCAAGCGAATGCGACATTGTGTGTGTGCGGCCTGTGTGTTTGGTGTGTGTGTGTGCGAAGGATATGGGGGCATAAGGCATAAAACGGCTATCATGTCGTCGTTCTCGCTGCCGCTGTCCCAGTACCGTGCCAAAGGTTCATAAATTCGTTTTAATCCTGCTTTATGGCGACATCACATCGAACATGAACTTTAACGCGCATGTGACTACGGCGACGGCTTCATTTGCATTTTACAACTTCATTTGGCAGCCGGAATGCGAGGCGAAAATAAAAGAAATGTGCGCCGTCGAACCAATTGCCGCAGTTTCTCTATGAGGGGGAGTATCCTGCCACGCCCACGTCCCACCTCAGACCGGGCTGTTTTTTTTTTTTCTTTTTTTGGTATAAAATTATTGTTTAATCTTGGCCAGTGGCCACACTGGGCACCAGCGAAAAAGGGGAGCGTTACACGACAAGCGACAATTACTTGCCCTTTAACCCTTCCCCGGAAAACAAGGGACCGGAAGTGGACATTTGCACGCCTCTCAATTGAGTCGCGGAAAAAATAACCCCATTCGATCCATTAAAACTCGCAGGGTGCTTTTTTCTTTTTTTGTTTTCTTTTCAATTCTCAACTAATTTATTTTTGCTTGTTCTTGTTTGTTGGGTGAAATGTTTTTCGAGCTTTAGTTTAGTGACACCCTAAAATACGTTTTTTTTGTTTTTCATCGTTTTAAATTACAATTTCGCAATCGACTGAATTGGGGTTTTTTTTTTATTTTTGGATCTAATTGGTTTACAATTTGCGTAACAGAAAAACGAACGTCTAACAATCAAACAATACACCTCAATCGATTGATCCATCTTGCAGTCTGTGCCAACTCAAACTTATGTTACTCGTAATCGAATTTTAGGTCATCTATATTATCCTTGTTTATATTGAGATCGCTTAAAGTACAAAACACTTGTAGTTAGACTAACACGAGAGCTTCTTTGGGGGAGGGTTCTAGGACTAGGATTAGGTTCAGATAGGTGTGTGATCGAGATTTGTTTTCTTTTTATTTTTCATTCTAAGGGATTGCTGTCTATACACTTACAATGTTTCATGATTTTTTGTTTTTTTTTTGTTGGGTTTTATGTATTTTGTCCTGTGTTGAATAATGCGTAGTAGCGAGTATAAAGAGTGGAAAAGTGTTTCTATAATACAACAGAGGGGCTGGGTACCGAACCAGTTGAGTGTCCTCCAGCTAACTAACCCTAACTAACTATCCAGACAAATGCATTTCGATCAAGGACCTTGAGCTTGCACAGGCGATCTTTGTGGCTTTTCTATGGGATATGGCAGTGTCGAACTTAATTATTTTAAAAGAAACACTTATAAGAGATTTATCGTATTAAACGAAAGTCTTTAATAAATTAGGAAGGAGTATTTTCCAAGGATTGATTTGTATAAATTTAGTATTAAGGATATGGCCTGATGGATTCTCTATTTTTCTTTGCCTGCAAGCTCATGCCTTCTTCGGCTAGCCGAAGTCTCTTCTTCTCCTATTCCTGCATCACTCGATCCTGCGTCTGTACACGACTCCGATTAGCTCTTGAAGATGTCCTGTCCGGGCTGTGGCGAGGCGGGCGATCCTCCCGCTCCACTCGCTCCTCCTCCGTCCCCATTCAGTCGCTTCAACATGGCATTCCGATGCAGCCAGTAGGGCGGCGGATCCGGCGGCTGTCCTGGCAACAGGGTCTTCGCCTTGAGATTACTGGTCGCCGGCGGAGGCTTCGGGCTGTGCGAGGCAGCACTGTACATCACGGGATCGGCCAGCTGGGCCGCCGACTGGCCAATGGCCACGCGCAGTGGCGTCTCCTTCTTGCGGATCGTGTCGCAGGTCTCCTTCATTTTGCACAGCTGATCCTGCAGGTTGCGGTACTCCTCCAGAAAGCGCTCCAGCTGCGCGGCATGGTAGTCATAGGCGGCCACCGAGGAGTTGGCCGCCCCAGCCGCCCGCGATGCCAAGGCGGAGAAGTCGAGGAGCGGTGTGGCCGCACTAGACAGTGATCGCTGATGCTGCACGGGACTCGAGGGCAGGCTGGGCTTGTGGCCTAAATGGTGCCCCTGCAGCAAGTTGCCCTTGTGGGCGCCACTCTGCACCAGATTGAGAAAGCTATTCGCCCTCTGGCCGCCGCCCGTATACGTCGCCGTGGTGGAGTAGTTCGCGTAACTGGACTCCGCCGAATAGCGCCTGCCCAGGCCCATGGCCTCGTTGAGGAAGCTGCCGTCGCCCAGGGTGCTGCTGCCATACTTGCTCGAGTTGTCCGCCAGCAGCGGCGACTGGCTGTCCGAGGAGTTGCGGAAGTACTTCCCGCTGGTCTTCAGCTTCCGGGGCAGGGTGCACAGGCCGCCATTTAGGATGGGCGCGGCTTGACCCTGTTGCTGTTGCGCCTGTGCCACCGCATACTTGGCAATGTCCAGCAGGTCCGGGTAGTTACTGTCGAACAGATCGCTCTCCTGACCCTCGCTGCAGAAGACCGAGGTGGCCATCTCGTCCGCCGGATGGTTGCCATAGTGGGCCATATAGGGCGAGGCTGTGCTGCCCGAATTCAGCGAGGTCGAGGCTGCCGAATTAGCGGGCTTGCTGTGCGGCGAGTTGATCTTCGTGGTGGCAATGGGCGTAGTCTTCCAGGTGTGTCCCGCATAGCCCGCAAGACGAGCAGCGGCATCCACCTGGCTGGAGATCGAACTGGAGGCGGAATCGGTGCTGAAACGGGGCAACAAAAATGAATATATTAATATAATAATTTATAAATTCTAGACAGAAGAATATCGTGAATTTTTAAGGGTTACAAATCAGGAAAATAACTCAAAAGTAATTTCTGAACTGAGTACTTCATTCTTGACCCATTGACATGGATTCATTTAAGAATATTCCTGACTACGAAATGTTTCTTTGACGATGGCCCTCATGCAAAAATACCACGATTGCTTTTGTTGTCCATGGTCTATCTGCTTTGAGTGCTTGACTTTTCAGATTCTCGTTATTCGGCAGTGTCCTCGTCCATGAAGATAGCCGGCGCCGCATCCATTAACCCGCACTCGTACTGGCGGCAGGACTCGCCTTTACATGACAAGCGCCAATCAGGCAGAGTGAGTTTTCCGTGTGCCCAAAATAAAGCACTTCTCGAGCCAGGATGCGGTCGTCGAGGTTGAATGTACATACATACATGTGTGCTTGTGTGGGATGTTGGATGTGCTCGCATATTTCGCGCGTCATTAGCACGCGCGTTTTCTCTGGCCGAGCACGAGGTGTGGGTTTTGGGTTGAATGGGAGAAGTGGAGAAGTGGAGGCCCACTCTCGAGCTCAAAGTGGAAGTGTCAAGTGTTGCCCATAATACGGACGCAATACGGAGATCCGGGCGCGTTCCGCACTCGAGCATGACAGCTCTTTGACAGGGACACGGACACCCGGTCGGGGGACAATTGCCACTCGAAGTAACGAGAACCGCAGAAACAAAGGGCACCCGGAGGGCGGCAAGGGTTGTGCACTGGCCAAAAAGTTTTGGGTTATCATAAAGTGATATTAAAAAATGGCATTCTAAGGATAAATTTAATAATAATAATTAGATATTTCGGATGGTGCCAATGAAAACAATATATATGGAACTAATCAAAGGGAGTTTTAAAGCTGATTTAAATAAAGTAGCTATGTGAATTAAATTCTAACAAGATTCTTCCGAAATTTGGTAATTAAATAAATATAAAATCATTAATTATTATCATGACTTTTCCCTCTGTGTAACTTACCCGCCGATGTCGATGAGGCGCGGTATGTGCAGATCCGTTTCCTCCAGCGGCACTGAGTTATTCGCTCCGGATGCGGCGGCAACGTGTCCCTGCGAGCTCTTCCTCGGCTGCGGCTGGCTGGGATGTGGATGCTGTTGGTGCGGATGCTGGCTCTGCTGCTGTTGCTGCTGCTGTGGGTGATGATGCTGCTGCAGCTGCTGTTCCTCCTCATCGTCATCGCAGTGCGTAGACACGTGCAGGTAGTCGCCGTTTCTTCGTTGAGCACTTCCCGCACTCGGATTCACAATGGCCGCCACCTGGCCCGTATCGTTGTCGTTCAGCGGCGTGTGGGCCGCCCGCAGATAGCCCTGCTCCTCGGCATCGTGGAAAAGGCCAGCACCCGTGGCACTGCCACCGCCACAACTGGCCCCACCACCCAGGTCAGGCCTCGTTCTGGCGGTCATCTCGATCTTCTCGTAGCTCTCACTTCGCCGCACCGGCGGCACCGAGTTCCAGAGGCGCAGCTTCCGGCGTCTTTGCAGGGAGCACAGACAAATGGCCGCAAAGGAGGATCCGCCGACTAGGAGTAGAGCCGCTATGGCTCCTAGGAGGACAATCCGGACTCCCCAGGGCGCTTCCGGTGGCCGCCGGGACACAGCCAATGTGACACTGGCCTCCACTTTGCCGGCCTTGTTCTCCGCGGCACACGTGTAGATACCCGCATCCTGCATGTCAGCCGTGAGAATGGTCAGGTTCGAGGCATTCCTCAGCATGTTGACCACATAAGTCTTTCGGCCCTGCGTGGCTGCCGCTGTCCTGGGCTCCGAATCGGAGTCCCCGTCTCCACCGGCACTCAAGTTAGCTATGAGGCGGTTCTTCAGGAGCCACTTGACTGCCGGCTGGGGCACGCCCTCTACGTAGCAGCTCATGGTGATATTCCTGCCCTCCACGCCGTGAGCTGTGGTGTCCGTTGCCACGATCTGCGGCACGCAGGCGAAGTCGTCCACATCGAGTTTGTCCCAGGCCCTACCTGAGAGCCGTTGCGGAGACTCGCAGGTGGGGGGTATGCCGCTGGGGATATTCTGCTGGAGCATCCAGGCTCGCAGCGGCCGCAGAGAGCAGCTGCAGTTCCACGCGTTCCGGGCCAGCTCCAGACCATGCAGGGAGGCCAGCGAGGTAATGGTGCCGCTCCTGACCTCGCTGAGGCGGTTCCCGTCCAACTTGAGCCACTCCAGGCTGCTCTCCAGCCCGGCGAAGGCTCTTACCGCGATATGCGACAGCCGGCAGTCGCTCAGCTCCAGCTTGACCAGTTGCGGCACATGGCCGAAGGCGTCGTCCGGCACTCGGAGGATGGGATTCCCGCTGAGCCTCAGCTCCCGCAGCTCCGAGACGTGGTAGAGCGACAGCGAGGGAATGGCCGTCAGCAGATTCTGGCTGAGATCGAGCTCCACCAGGTTGATCAGCTTGCGGAACGCATGCCGTTCGATCAGGCGGAGGTGGCACCTGGCCAGGTACACCTTCTGCAGGTTGAGCAGCTGGGCGGCGGCGAAGCTGTCGTCGGGTATCGACTGAATCTCGTTGCCACTGAGGTCCAGCAACTGTGTGCCCGCGTCCAGCGGCAGGGGGATATGTGTGAGGTTGGCGTTAAGGCACAAGACGGACTCCTTGCCGCTCTTCCACTTGCACTCGCACACCGCCGGGCACTCGGCTCGCAGCTGGCCCAATTGGGCCAGCCAGGAGCAGCAGCACAGCAGCCAGAGAAGGTGCAGCGGCAGGACCTGGCGCAGACGCGGGATCAGGGGCGGGTGCAGGCGTCGCTGGGGGCGCTGTGGACGCGGCCCTTTTCGTCGCACCTTCGTGGACAGCGTGCGGCGCTGGGCACTGTTGTCGCTGGCTATGTCCTGGCTATGTCCTGGCGCAGCCGGGCTCTCCTCCAGCGTCGCCCCTCCCGCTGCCATTGCATACTCGAACGGGAATAATACCGGCTGACGATCCCGCCGATGGTCCGCCTCAGGCCTAAAAGAGGAATAAAAGGAAAAAGTTAGTGCGGTTGTCGTAAACTCAGAACTGCGGACAGTTTAATAGGCTTGTGGAAGGCTCTTTATATATTCTATTGTCGGCACTGAGAGAAATAACTTACCAACAATATGACAAAAATAAATATACAAATTTATAATGAAGGCGCAGTATTTTATTCGATTTAGTGATCATTTCTAGCTTCAATTATTTAAAATACTTAGCTTAGTTTAATACAGAAAAAGATATAAAAATATGTAATACAATAATTAACATATATAAGCAGCGATTACATTTATTATTTAAATACCAGAACACTTTTTTCATTGTGCACTTCCATCACAACCGTCACTGGCCCACATTAAGTCATAACAACACTCTGGCTGGGGACCCACAAAGCCATAGGAGTTTCCGCTTCCCATCGCCCCTAACCAGCCCTAAAATACAACTACAAATTTTGGCTTTCCTTAGTTTTCCCTTTTTTGCCTGCCATTTTCCTCTATTTTTTTGGCTATGCCCCGCGGTTTGTTTGACTTGGCTAAGGTCCCCCCAAGTCGCCCACTGAGCACCATGTGTGTGTGAGTGTGGTGTGTGCGTGTGTGTGTTTGTGTGGCATGTTGCAATTATGGCCCTCGACCATGCAAGCCCAAAAACAACTAGTTGCCCCTCGTCGCGATGCCGCTCTCAGCGCGGCTTAATATATGAAATTCGCATGCAGGCAACGGGGCGTATGCACAACATTTTGGTATTTCCGCGTTAATTTTTCAAGCCCAAGACCGCATGGCATGGCAAGCTTAAATCTCAGTCTCAACTTCCGTTGCCACCTGATGCCCGCCCAGACAGAATGTCGTTACTTATAATTAAACTAAAAATTAAAAGGAAATGAAGTGTTGAAAATGGGAGAACTAGAAAAAAGAGCAGATTATCATTTTATGAATAAGTAATCCTGTGGAAGTGCATAAAATTAAATTAAAATGTGAAAGAGCGTTGCCTCAAAACGGCTGACAAAGGTCTGAATTCTTGATTCAACTAAAAATTCATTTGATTTTTCAAAAAAGTGTCATTCTTGAATAATTTAATGTTAAAAAATTGTCCTGCAGTTCCCTTTGCCTTTATGTCGAAAATAAACTTATATTATATAAGTTTTATACCATAAAGCCATGAAAATATTTCAGCCAAAAGGTGTTCCGTATTTTGCGGGTTGAATTTCTGAGTGAACAGAAAAAAACTCACACGAAATTCAATTGATGGCAGCAGAGCTTTTCTCAGTTTTCACACGGGAAAATCGCATCGCTGACTTGCCGCTGGCATTTCAGTCGAGTTCCCCCAACTCAATTTCGAATGGGGCTCTTACAAATACCTGGCGGGCACATCGATCGATTGACGGCTTAATTATACATTAATACCTTACATATATTTAATTTAAATTGGACGATTGGGTAAACACATGGTTGAGCTGGCGGCCCTTGACTTTTGGGCAGAGAGTTGAGCATTTGTAAGGGAATATTTTCCAAACAAAAATGGGGGAATGGGTGGAATATCAGGAACAGAAACAGTAACAGAAACCGGAAGCCACAAAGCAAACAAAATGCTTGCAAAAACCGCGATGATGTTGAAGGGAGGTGGGGGTAGAATGGAATGGCTTTGTCACTAATGCAAGTATATGTCTGTGTGAGCCCTTGTGTGTGTGCGTGTTGGAGGGCGTTTAGGGGTCAATACACTGGACGACAGCCGCAGAAATGAAATGGAGTTTTTGCATGTGGCTGAAAAATACTCAGCTGCATTTTTGCCCAGCCAAACAAAGACAAAGCGATAGCTAAGAAGGGTATTCAATAGTGTTGCGACCTATTGATACCCAGCACTAATTACACTCACTAGAGAGTAATAAGAAATAAGTTGCAGAATAGTAAAAGCGATTGCTTGGCTTGAATATAAACTGTTAAAAAATACAGTTTAAGGATATAAGTAAAATTACAATACAATATAAAAAAAACTATTTAGATTTAGAACTTATTGATATTTAGTTTGATAGAGTTTTTACATAAATATTGTTTAAAGATATGGCTTATAGATGTCTTCTTTTTCCCTAATAAGAAGCTTATATAGTTTAAGGGACCATCTCTAAAAAAAATAAGAATATAAACCCATTAAGCAAACATATTCCCGATTCCCTACCAGGATAATGGGTATAAGCACGAAGCAGATACTGCAAAAAAGGGAAATGGGAATGCCGCAGTGTGAGTGCCAGAGCTAGTGTGTGTCTCTCTGTGTGTGTTAGTGTCTGTGGTTGTGGCATTGTCGTTGCCGTTTATCATATGTGAGCACTGCGCCGTGAAGTATGCAACATGCAAATGCAAATGTTGCTGGCTGCCTTTGTTGTGGCCTTTCTTCGTTCGCCTTGCTCCTTTCCTTTCCTTGCCTTGCAAGTCGTGTTTGTTCTTCTGCAGACACTAATCCTATTTATGTTGCATTGCAGCGGGGTTAATAATTTTATTTCCAGAACTTGCACAACTGCAGTGTCCGCTGCAGTCGACGCCGCTCCCGAAAGCCGCTTTTCCTGCTTATGACACACGATACGTGCCCGGAGTTCGAGAAACTTTCCCTGCTGCTTGTCAGCTCTAAAAACACACAGGAGCAATGGCCACAATGGTGTAAGTGGGAATGGGAAAGGGAGAGGGTGGCGTCGTTCTGCCTAATGAAACTCCCATTAACGGGAAAGCTCTCCTTCTCCATGCTCTCCCTTCCAAAAATGTCAGCCTCCACACAAATGCGAGATCTCACATGTCACTGATGATTTCCACAAATAGTTTATCCAAGCTTCAGAGAGATAATGTTACACTTGCGAAAAATTATATATTATGTATTGGTTTCTTTTTAAAATTAAATTAAATTCATAAATGAATTCCAATAAATAAAAGTAAAGACTGAACTCTTGAGATTAATTACAATTCCATATGATATTATCATAAAGTATTTAAATTAAATCACTTAATAATGGTTTTACTTCAAATTAATAAAGCAAACATTTATGCCTCATCATTTATGTCTTCATAAGTTTATTATTATTTTTATCAATAAACTCTTAAAATTCTTTCAATTTACTGCCTGGATTTGCCGCATATTTCCCTCAGAAAGTCTCTTCTGATTATTTATGCCCGCGCGGTGTAAGACGTATTATGTGACAGCTGCCAAATGTTAGCTGGCTTTTGTTTTTGGCACAGATTTTTGGCCAACTTCGGGCAGTATCCTTCTCGTTCTATCCAACACACACTCGCAGCCTCTAGCCCTTGCTTTAATGTAAAAATAATGCCCTTTCAGGCGGCATTGATTGCAAATAAATTACGAAAACACAGGGAAGAGCTGAGTTCGAGTGAGAGAACAGATTAAGTGGCCGAAAATGCTGCCATCGTTGACTTCATAAAGCCACGCACACACACACTCGCACATTGGCAAATTTTGTTGGGGGAAAGGAGGGGAAATGGTAAAAGCCGGTCTGACCGAAAATGGCAGCCCCATTAATTTCACTTTGGCGCCGCGTTCCATTTGCTGAAACTTTAATTAGAAAATCCCGGGCAAAAAGATTTTTTGTGTAAGTTTCGCTGCTTGAATGCCTCCGCTAAGCCGGAGAGCTTCTACCCAACGACTTCCCTATCTGCTTGCCGCTGATAATGAAGTTCTTTTGCTTCCACTTTCTTGTATTCTTTGCATTCACACTTCCGGCTTCATTATGCGCGAATTATTTTAGCTGCACTTCCCCCTCACCCAACCCCAACGATTTGCCCGTCTTCGACCCGCCGGAGGTTGGAGCAAATATTATTCCACTGCTGCTGCTCGGAGACTTTGATAGTAAATTCCCTTTTAATACTCTTACACATGGTTGGGTTCAGTGATTATATACCAGGCATTATGGCTTTCTTAAAAACTAAGTTTTTAGTACTTTAAGATTGCGAAAGCGAAGCAGGAAAGGTGTGTTTTCTAATGTGATAGTAAACACAATATAAGACTTTTTATTTGATTAAAAAAATAATAGTTAGTTTCCTTTAAAGCTAAATAAAATATATTTAAAAGTTGCCATTGCCTAAAATATGTTCAATATATTTTAGGAGAAGTCTCTTTAATAATTTTATAATAATTTCTTTTCGCTAAGATCATGAATTTCATGTCCCATACTGGCTACCGTATTATAAAGGGAATCCAGTAACCACCACTTCATCAGCGGAGGGCAAACGAAGTTAAAAGTAATCTCTAGGCCATTCCCTCCAGTTCGCTGTCATTATTCATTTTTGTGTGCATTTCTTTTTGTGCTGTGTAACCTTTTTTGCCGCATTGTTTTGCAGCTGTAAAGCAATTTTCGCAAGCATAATAGACTTTACCAGCTAAAAACAAAAGTAAAAAAAAAAGAAGAAGTGGGGAAAAGAACTCGGGACTGAAGAGGGGAAACTCCAAGCAAAATGCCAGAAAAAAATGTAAAGCAAAAATAAAACAGAAGCTAAGCGTTATTTCTCAAGAGGCTTGGGTCCGTGGAAAAGGCTCGTGGTAACCTGGGGAATAGACTGGTTTTCCCCCGATTTTTCTCGAGTCCGCTGGCTCCTGTGGTCAGTTGCAGTTTTCAGAATGGAAGCTGCCGACTAGGCCTAGGGTCCTCGTTGCTACATTGTTTGCACCGCTGCATCCTTTCAACACCGCCGACCTGCGCTCCCATTTTCACCAAGTGCCACTTCAGCGGCTTGTTGTTTGCTATTTGTTGCTCGCAGGCCTTTGTCAACATTTGTATTGCCATTTGTTGTTGATTTTAAGTGAGGCATTCCTGCAAGGGGTACCTACCCTCTCATCAGGGGGTTGACTTACAATATTTCAACGGAAAGTCGCTGGAATTTTATAAACTATTCGGACAGCTGTCGTGCTAATGACCCCAGGCAAGGGTAAAGCTTTCATTTTTAAATATGAACACTTATATTTTAAAGATTATTAATTAAAATTATGTTGATTATACTTTAAACATAAGGCTAATAATCCAATTTAACTTGAGGACCAGTATTTTCCTTTTAAACAAATCTAACAGACAGCTATCATCATTTAGTACAAGCACCTCCTTCATCATCTTGAAAACCTCTTGCAATTCCCTTTTCCTTTCCTCTTCTTCCTACACATATAATTTTCCCGGGAAAATCCCCATATTTATGCCGTGCAAGTATCAGCACTCAGGCATAAGTTTTCATTGAGTTCGACACTTATTGGGCATGATAAATCACTTGTCCTGAAATGGCAGGCTCAATGGGCATTATCGCCCTGGCTAATTATTACCATAGGCAAATATAAATTTATTGCCCCCGAGCACAGCACAAAGGATAGATGTTGTGGTGTTTTGTCAACGGCTGTGAAAGTTTCGTGTGCGGCAATTAAATAAACGTTTATCTTGGCCAGGCCGTAAAAAAGTTGTTGGCTTAAGTGCCCGATAAGCATCCTTCTGACTGGTAGACCACCGGAACGTGTGTCTTATTAAGCCATAAATAGAGAAATAAAAGTTAAATTATAACAGGCAGCTAGTAGACAGGCACGCGCACCTTTTTCAAGGACCCATTCCCCATTCCCCATTCCTCATTCCCCGTCTGGATCCAGTTCGCAGGACCTCCGCAATAACCAATAATACCGAAAGCCAATAAAAGTAAACAACCCGGGCCAACAACAAAACAAAGCCGGAGGGCAGCAGCAGCCCGCATACGCATGGCGTATTGCGTATACGTATTACGTATACGCACACCCCGCCACACGTTTACAATATCCTTAACATAAATATCCAAAAATACTGTGGGTGCTTCAATTTTACGAGGATACCGGAGTCAAGTCCCTTCTCCATCTGACAACGTGTTCAATTGCCGCAATAAAACTTCTTGATAATATGTGAAAATCATACAAAGCACAATATTAAATTAGCCCACAACGAAAATGTGAATGGCATTGACGACAACAACAGCAGCAACAACAAGCGGGGCCCACAAAGCACATCGAACATTAAATTGCGGCCAAGGACCATAAAATGTGCAAATGTCAGCCCGAAAAAGCGAACGAAAAAGTTGATCAGCATATTCTCTGCTTCGGTATTTTTTTTTTCTCTCTTCCTTTCTGGGAAACATGAGATGGAGGCGTGGCCGGAGTCAAACTGCCGCAAGGTAAGCAAACCCATAGAATCGAATGGTTCCATTTAAATGTGGGATCCGGGCATCAATTTTCTCGGATGTATTTTGTAAATTAAATTAATGTGTGTGCAGATATTTTGGAAGACCATCCGATTGCGGTGGATAATTTTCGAGCACAATTCCAGCCGACTAATTGTTGGTATTACCAAGAATTTTTGAAACCGAACTAGTATCACTAGCTAGAAGTTTTCCCCAAAGCCTTTTTTGTGGAGCACACTGAGAAAATTAAGACGGAATAAAATTCGGATTACTAATAATAATTCTGGTAGTTTTAATGGGTTAAGATCAGGGATATAAATTCATAAATAAGTTATTTGTATTGTTTACTGCATTCTTTTTATAATTTCAGCAGATTGTCGGTTTTATTGGAAGCTTAAATTTCTAGTTCTAATAGATATATTAACTACTACGAAATTATAGCTTTTAAAATACAAAAACAATATATCGGCTCTTATTTTAATTAAATTCATTGAACCTTGACTGGAATTTCCATCCACCTTCATTGGTTTAGACCAGATACAAGTCTCACCTCAATCACAAAAAATGATAGCAGCGCGTCACTTTATTTGTTTGGCTCTGTTTTGGGCACAACGGAGAGTTCCAGGACATCAGAATTGGTTTTGTGTGACAGTTATTGATTATTTAAAAGCAGGACCTCGCCAAAACCGAGCATCGAATGGAGGCCAGGCTGCTGGGAAATCACCGAAATGGGAGCAGAGTCCCGAATCGAAGGCGGTGGCAGCGCCAACTAATTGTCCAGTTTCGATCGAAATGCCATGGCAACGTCGCCGAGCAGATGCAACTTTAATGGCGGAAAAAGGATTCGTGGCCAGGGGGAGCTTGGAGACCGGAAATTTGATTTGCCCTTCCTTCAGCTGAACGTGGCAACTTTGCCCAGTTATTTTCACAAAAAATACAGCCCTTCGGCGTCAACAGTTTTTGCGTTCGCCACAAGGGCAACAGCTCCCGGTTAAATGCATTTTTCAACCTTTTCAATGCGGCCACCCCCCCGCAGCGCAAAGTTCAATAATAACATAATATATATATATATATGTATATTCCTGATTTTTTGTCAATCTATCCACTTTTTCCCCTTTTTTGGTTGCGATTTCCTGGCGCGTTTTCACGCCAGGCTGATTCGATTTGCACTTGAATCGGTGGTTGGCTGTGGAGGTTGCAGTTTTTCCGACTGAGCGGCAGTGCCAACGATTGGGCCAAATTCCATTCCCATTTACTTTCATTCGGTTCGCAAATATTTGGCAAAACTGAATGCGAAAATTACACATACATTGTGTCGCTGAAAATTCCAGCTATTATGCACAAATCAAACATAACGATTCCTGATTGTGCGAATGCCACGCACACATTTCCTTATATCAACAATTATTTATTTTTTGGTTGAGTATTTTCAAGATAAATACAGGGGAGGGGAAATATTTGCCATTATTTTAAGAGCAGAGAAATCTATTCGGTATTTGCAGATGTATATTTATGGAAATATGAAAAAAGAATTAGTATTTAAAGAAATTAGGAAATATCTAGTTATGATAAGGTATTTGTAATATTCTCATTAATTTATAAATTATTTTATATTATTAATTTACAGTCAAACAAATTCGTAAAGATCTAATAAAGAAGGAAATGTTTTTCCTATAATTTTGTGTCATAATTATTGTAATAAATAAAGGCAATATAATTATTCAAACCTTTGTTCATTCAATACCTCATACACTGTTTCTTTTTTAATCTGTTTTCCTTGTGGAGATTCCTTAGGTATTCCCTGGGATTTGTTTTATTGAATAATTAAACTAAGCTTAGCAAATCCCACATTGTGAAATCCCGCAAAGTTTCTCCGGTTAGATGCTTGTAAAAATCTTGTGAGAAATCCTCTTATGACAACAAGGCGAACTCAGACAGTAACCGGCTTGATTGCATTTCCTTAGCTTGCTCCTCCACCTGCTCGGGCCGAAACTCCGCCAGCAATTCTGTTTTCTGTTTTCAATTTCCCCCCGAACGCAGCCAGAGAAGGATAATATTGCCAGGCAGCGCAGTCGTTGACTTTTCCAATTGCAGCATCAACATCGGAGGCAGCTGGAAAATCCCCGCTCTGCTCAGCTGATTGCTTCGGGAAAACTTTGAAACAACATGTAGCGGCAGCTAAACTAACAGATACCAGATAGCAGATAAGGGCAGCTCCTGGTGACGGATGGAGAGTCCTTGACGAACCACTCCCTCAACTCCCATCCAATTCCGTTTCTTGCCTTTTTCATTTCCACTTTTGTCGCGTTTTCACTTCACTGGCAATAATCAGCCAAGGAAAATCAGCCTTTGTTTATTAGCACACAATTTCCTGATGTCCTTGGCTATACGGATTGATATTTCAGGGTAACTGTAACTTTCTTCATTTAAAGATTTGTTTTTAAAGCACCATAACCTGCCATTGTGGTTAATAAAATAATCTTTAATTTAAAAAAAAAAACATGCGAGTATGTAGAACACATTGAATTAGAGCGTGATATGCAATAACAATATGTTGGCACACATTGTTTTAGTGCTTAACCCGCTGGGATTGAGCGTAAAAAATCGAGCAATTTATTCCTGTCATCGGCCGATGAGGGAGCCCGTGGAAATGGAATGCAAACAAATACATAGCTCGGTCCATTTCTCATAATTGAAATTGTAACGGATCAGGGAATGCAAATAAATACATACTCGATCCCCGGCCCATTAAAAGCATTTCAATGCATATTCCGCCCGTCTATTGTGCAGGCTCATGAATTATTGCATATATATTACACGCATCCTCGATATCCTTCCCACCGATTTTTACCCCATGGAGTATTTTTTTGTATCCTCTTCGGGGTGACCCACATGGCTGGTTGTTAGTTGCAGTCAATTAAATGCAAGGGATTATATCAAAATCTTTGCTGTTTTTAATAAATATGCAAACATTTGCATAGAACATGGCCATAAAAAGGGATAGTACCGGGGCAAAAAAAAAGAGCTAGCCTTTTTTATTGTCTGCCCGGCCACGAATGGGAATTTATAATAACAGGTCTATTTTATGGCTTTAACGGCGACAATCGACAGGATAAAGCCCAAAACATTTTGCAGGACAAGGACTAAGCCCGCTCAAAGCCATGCTGGATGGATGAGAGCATCCCATTTCCCCTATGTACGCTGTGGAACGGCATTAGTTTGGCATAAATTTGAAGGCTTACCCACCTCTATTCTAGTTATTTATGCAGAATAACAAAGAGGCGCTCAGAAAGTATTTAAATATGCATATGAAATGGGCGGCTGAAGGGGGATTAAAACAGTGGATTAGCCCTACAAGGGAATTTTCGTAGTGCATTGTTTTACTCAAAAAACCCCCCAGATTGAGCTGATGCCAGTAGAAGTATTTATATATTTAATTTTCATTTTAATTAAAAGAAGCTTTAATAAGTACGACAAATTCCTTTTCCTTCCGTAGACAGAAAAAGTGGGGCAATGGGAAATAGGCTACAGTGGCATTGGTTTGTTAAGATAATTGTGACTATTACTAATTTTATTAATTAAAAAATATGGTTTCTATGTTATATCTCTATAGTACTTGATTATATATATTTTATAAATACCTCTTTCATTTAATCAAAGCGAAAGAAACTCAATTCTTCTATTAACAATAACAAAATTTCTTTTTTCCACTTTCCATACTTTGATTTTCTTTAAAAATTAACAATGTCGCGATTTCTCAAAAAACGTCCTATTAAATATTTGATTTTTATAGATTTTGTAAGCTTCGCTGGCAGCAGCTTCCACTGTACTCGCTGAGGTATTGGCAATATAGCATTTTTAATACCTTTTGGTTGGTTGCACCGGCACAAAAGAGTGCCCACACCTGACCACACACACAGCACCATATCTTGATAACCCACACCCCTATATACCCCTTACATACATATATACATATATAGTATATATATATAGTTTATTTACCATTGTTGTTGGCTTTTGTGCGATGTGTGCGGCCTGCCTGTCTGTTACCGTTGTTGTATTGTTATTGAAAAGCATTTGGCCATCAAATATGTATATGCACACACAGTGATGTATGTATATTCCACCTATTCAGATATCAATATACACCCACACGGTTGTGGGTGTGTGTATATGGGGTGTACTGGCATTCAGGTCAGTGGATCAAAAATGCCAAAGACGACTTACAAAAGTTAAAAACAGGCTGGCCATCAGCATCGAAATGTGGGCAACTGTGTGTGCCCCATAAACATCCGTATATGCACGTCTGCCTCATCTGTGCTCCACTTTCGCTTTTTGTGTTTGTGCACTCGCCAGCACAGGGTCCAACTTTTTGGTCAAGTGGAGCTGGAGGACTCCAACCCAGAAATGGAAGCGGAAGGGCGAAGGTCAGCAGCTGTTCAATGCGCCAGAGGAAAGTTTTGCCTCGATCCGAAGTACAACTTGTTCTGCTATTCATTTAATTATAATCATAACTTATATCCTAATATAATTCAATTTGAATCCGAGCCAAAGGAAATAAAGTTTTTTGAGTGAAAGAAAGGAGATTTGAATCGAAGGAGGAAGCTCTAAGGGAGCCATCGATTTAGAGGTGAAATATACATTAGCACAGATTATTTTAATAATAATTATTAATCCCTCTTTAACTCCCAATTTATTCTTTATATATTAATATCGATAACATCCTGCTTTAATCGAATCTTCAGAAACAGACTTACACTGATTATAAATCACATTTCTGGGTTAGAGTGCCAGATTTTCGAAATCCCTGCTTCCCTCAAAAGCCAATAAAAGTCAAAGCCAAGTCCCAATGCCAAGTCCCGAACCCATTTTCCGCCCATTTTCCTTCACAATTTTCCGCCACCCGCATTACCATCAAAAAGCGACTGCAGTTCGGGGACTACAAACGAAACGCATTTGTATGCACTTTTGCTTTTCCTCGCCAAACATCAGCCGGCGAATGCAACATTAAGGCGAAAGTGTTGTTCCTTCATACTCCGCATATGTGGTGGTGTAATGTGTGTGTGTGTGTTTGTGTTTGTGTGTGAGTGGGCGTGGGCGGGTGGCCTGAACCGCTTATATGCCATTATGCTGGGAATAGGGAGAGCTAAAGCTGGAGCTGGAGAGATCGGTGCTAAGTGCTTTTTCTTTGCTCATGAGCGTAGGGGGATGCAGCTGGGGGGGTGCATCATTGTTTGCCCATTAGGGGGTGGTAATGGGTTAATAGAGGGACGCAGGGAAAGCCCTTTTCTTTTCCACATATCCAAAAGCTGCAAGCCCAATTCTCAATTGTCAAAGGAAGGCCTGGTCCGAAGAGTGTATGCATTTAGCCAAATAAAATATTACAAAATATCTGCATCAAACTCACATTAATTTAATTTAAGATTGATGCATTTTAAATAATGAATAACATTTGGGTAAATTATAAATTAACCACAATCGCAAAAGCTAATAGTAAATAAGACAAATAAATAAAAATAAGGCAAATACTGCATGGATTTTGAGGATATTTATTAAAATGACTTTCTATGTAAATATTAAACAAATTATGTTAATGGATCTTGGAATATATTTTAGCAGGTAGTGTTTACATAATAAATACTCGTAATTCATTAAATTTTAAGGCCAATTTAATTTAACTCTCATTTAAATATTACTTTTAATATTTAAGATAACTTTATTATACATGAAGGTTCTATTGGAAATGGATTGGCATTGTGTTTAAACTCATTCGAATAATAAAGCACAATCATAATAAAAATAGTAAGAAAGCAAACATAAGAAGACACTTCTCAAATATTTATAATATATTTTATAAATTAAATAAAACAAGAGATTACTCCACTGTAACCAATTAAGTCACAAATAAAATGTTTAATCCCATGTATTTTAGTCACATTTGATTTTCTGATTGATCGAGCTAATCCTTCTCGCGACCTGTAGAGTATTTGGTAATCGTTTTTGCAGGACTTTTTGTGCTTGGCACAATAGAAGCCACTAAAAAGAGTAAACAGTTTGCGCGCATAAAAGCCGTACAGCAAATAAACTCCTTCCACAAAATCCTGGCAGCCCAGAACAATGCAAATAAAACAAAAGCGAACGAAACGAAACGAAACGGAGCAGTTGAGCTTGCCTACTAATGCAAACAGAGCCAAAGCCACACAAACACACACACCACACACGCTGGCAAACACACCCCTTAACCCACACACACACACACACACACACACACACACACACACACACACCCGTGTGGACGGCGGGCAATAGAATTCCTCCACAGTTTACCCGCTTGTCGTAC
>JAEIIG010015366.1:0-25692 GCA_018904695.1 Drosophila parvula
AATAGATAGAAAATGGTCTTTAAATGTAGCTTTAACTCTTAATTATTCTTTTCTTTTTAATTTGAGAATTTTGTATGTCTTTATAAGAAACAATTCAGATTAGAAATAAATACAAATGGTCAGTAGTTTGTTTTAAAACTTTTCTGTTTATTTTTAAGATTTGTCTCTATTTTTTTATTTAATATTCTTAGCTAATGTTGTTTAAAATTTTACTCCAGCCAACATAATAAATTTTCTAAGCTTGGAATACGTAAAAAGTAAATATATAAATATATATAAATAAGTAAATATCAACAGTCTAGAAGTTATTTCCGGATATATTCTGTTTATTTCTAAGCTAATTCCTATTTTTAATCCGAAATATTTTACTAAATTATATTTCTACATAACCTTAGCCAAAATAATACATTTTATAAGTCATAGATCATACAAATATTAATTATAAAAATACCAGAAGCTTTTTCTGTTTCTTCTCATTTTATTTTGAAGCTTTTCCCCTAATTTGTATTTTATTTACTTAGCTAATTTAAGTTTCAACTTAACTTCAGCCAAAATTGTCACTTAAAATAAAAACGTAAGCCATAAATTTGGATTTAATAACAGCTCAAAGACATAACCGCCACTTAAATGCATCATATTAATTGCCTTAAAAGTCACCTGACTTAAGTCCATTTAAATATTTCGTTGGAAGCCAAGCTGAGAGATGAGCAGCGCTATTGGGCGATCATAAAACTAATTAAATAACACGTTCAAGTGGCTGAAATCAAGTGACTCAGCCACCTTTGATCTCCGGAATAGGCCTCTGCACTTCCTTAACCATTACATCCTTGATCTACCAGTCACCAGCAACTGAAAGTTTCCCAACACATACATGTCTCGTTTTTTTTTGGCAACGTGAACTTAACACTCGCCAGCTAAATATGTAATTAATTTGATGTTAGTGTTAATCTGTTGGCCCAACACAATTCACGGCTTTTGCATACAGCAGCGTCCCGCCCCAAGGCCCAACTGACTGCCATTAATAAGGCTAATTAAAATATGCAAAAGTGGGGGGGAGCCCAAGACAGAAGCTGGAACTGGAGCTCGGCCACGCCTCGGCGTGGATCGAATCCGCTTTCAAAATTAGTTCGCTATTAAAGACAGCCATACTAAATGGCAAACAAAAGTGCCACCCAAACAACGCGTCCGAAATCATCTTCATGGTCAATTAGCAGACAACAGAAATATGACAGAAACATAAAAAAAAGGTAACAAAAACGAAGACACTAAACAAAAAAAAAAAAATAACCAACTAACGAACGAACGCCAGGGGAGGTTAAACATTTAAGCTATCCAAGAGTCACGGGTTCAAATCCCAGTCAAAATGTCAAGTTGATGATGACAATTAAACAGGATTAGCGAGCGAGTTGAACTTGCCCCCCGCGCGAATGACGCATTGCGACAGATTTGATTTTTTTTATAGGCAACGACGCAGGGGAGCTCGTCCGGCAGCGAAGGGGGGGATTCACTCGCGCCAAAGTCGCACTAAATAAATTACATAATCAAGAGAGATCAATTTGCATATTTATGAGCGAAAATAAAAAGCAAACATAAAACTGTTTTCAGAACAATCTCTAGAGGCGAACACCTAAAGATCCGGCTGGCACCGCCAAGCACATACAAGCGCGAGAAGGCACGAAGGCGGGGGTGGGATGAGCTATGGGTCCTTTCCCCCAATCGCCGCCAGTTCATTCACATGGCAATTAAAATAAAGCAACTGAGTTTGTGTAAATGCCAGAAGAAGACGAAACCCATCGAACCGCTTTTGGTGCTTTTTTTCTTTATTTTATTTTTTGGTTAACGCGTGCGTGGGGCAGCCAGCAGCGCGGAAGCCGAAAAAAGAAGTCAAATCATCAGCGCTTTAGTGGCATTTCGAAAGGCTTTTCAAGATCAAGGCCTATACAAGAAAACCAACAATATGAAAAGAGACTCAGAGAAGACAAACACTTTAACCAAAAATTGATATATGAAGCATGCCGGAGATGGATGCCAGCGTCGTTTGCATAAATACATTTCGAAATATCACAAAATCTACAGAGCTCGAGTTTCTAGTGCCTGGCACTCGATGCGGCAACAACTACTTAATGGATCTGCGGCTATAAAAATTATCAAACTACAGTTTCAAAGACAATAGCTCGAGAAGTTGCTTTAAATAAAAAGTAAATAAATAAGAGAACTGAGAATAAAAAAAAAAGAAGATTGGGGCGCACATAAATATTTATAGACAAAAGTTGTCGTTGTCTAAAGATGTTCTGAGCAACTCATCTCAGCGCCAAGTTGTTGCTGCTGCTGCTGCTGCTGCGGCTCCGGCTGCTGCTGTTAAAGCTTCAGTCGCTGCAGTCACTGTCGACGTCCTCTGTCGCCGTCTCAGCTTTTCAAAGCTGCACGGCGCAAGTTGTTGGTGGACGGGCGGCGGTGGCGCGACTATAAAACAGTTTGCTGCTGCCAATTGACTTTTGTTTTCGTTTGCGTCTGGTCTCGTCTGGTTGTCTGCTTGGACAATTCGGCGACTACAGAATATAGAAACCGTGTGCTCAGTGCAGTGTTATTCCAAAATAGCAAAGCAAAGGTAAGCCGAGCCGACCCGCGGCCAAGGATATACAGTGTACTCTCTACTACTACCACTACTACTACTCATTCTGCATATATATACGTAATATATACGTGTGTGTGGACAATCGAAGGACTGTGCTAAAGCCATAATGTGACAATTAATAATCGCAAGAAAAAATTTTACAACAATTTTGAGTGTACCGTGAGCTGTTCCAAGGATATGGATTTATATAAAAAATATGGAATGGAAATATCCGAAAGCGTATGGAAAATAATTATAATAAAAAGTCCCCCTTGGAGAACTTGAACCAGAAGCAAAGATAACTTAAATAAACGCTGTTGCCGAGGGTAGCTAGCAAACGAGTTCGTTGCCTCAGTCTTTCGTTCGAGAATATACTAAGAAAATAGTTCGTTGCTCAAGTCTTTCGTTCGAGAACTAGCTTAGAAAACAGTTCGTTGCTTAAATCTTTCGTTAAGGAACCCACAAAGAGAACATATCATTGCGCAAGACTTTCGTTCAAGTATTAAAAAAAAACTGTTCGTTTCCCAAGTCTTTCGTTTCAAAACTTGCTATGAATACAGTTCCTTGCCTAAGTCTTTCGTCTTAGAACCTACAAAGAAAACTGCTTAGGCAGCGAAGTCTTTCGTTCAAAAACTTGCTATGAAAGCAGTTCCTTTCCTAAGTCTTTTATTTAAGAACCTACAGTTCGTTGCTTAAGTCTTTCATTCAAAAGTCTATAAAGAAAATAATTCGTTTCCCAAGTCTTTAGTTTATGAACGCTTTTAAAGTTTTCTTTTACCAATTTCCATAAGAATGACTACATCATAAATTAACAACTTAATTTAATTAGAAAGAAAAAAGCCCTACAAAAAATCCCGAAATAGCTTCCCCACTGAAACGTGATTTGCGCAAGAGCCGTGCAATTGAAAAATTTGATATTTTCCATCACCCATAACAGCCGCACGAAAAGCGAAACAAACGATAATGCATAAAGCTCACTCTGGGCCTTTAATTTGGCCAAAAAGCCAACAAAAGGGCAAAGAGACCGCCGTAGGTGTACATCCATGTGTATAATTAAATGCATCATCAGCTCGACGCGTCGTTCAGCGTCGCTCCGCTGATTGATTAACATGCATGAAACAAGAAATGGACAAAGCGCCTCTGATGGACAAAAATTACAAAACGCAACAAATGAACAAACCAAAAAGTAACAGAAACAACAAGAAAAACACAGCAACAACAACAAAAACGGTCTGAAGATATTGAAATGCATATTTCCCAAGCGCCGCCAAGCGCGTTTGAACTCTTCAGTTTTGTTTTTGTTTTTTGGAAATGTCGCTGTCGAAAATGAAATCAATAATAAGCGGGCCGAAGTCCGTAAGCTGAAATCCACATTTCATTATGTATTGTTACCAAATTAGGCGCTGATAAGCGGCGTCGTTAATGATTTATAGTTGCCAAATCGGCGGACAGCAGGCGATCAAATAAATACTGGCGATAAACATCGCAGACACGCAATCGACGCGGCGCGCATCGAATCCAATTAATATGCAACAATTTCCAAGCTACAAACCCAACTGGATCCAAGGGGACATTGAGCTCTGAATTGCATTAGCATAAGGAGGAAGAAACGGGGCTTAATTAAAATGCTGGCAACGTGGAAGGTTCTAGCCGAAGAGAAACACGCAGAGTCTGCAAAGCCAGGCGATAAAAAGTCAATAAAACCAGTTAAGGTCAGCCCCGCGCTTTATGCTTGTGTAATCAACATGTTTGCTGCGGCTGCTGCTGCTGCTGCAGATGCTAAATATATTTTTATTTATGAATAATGTGATGTGCTGACGTCGCCGCCGATCGATGCTTGATGCTGATCACGTTGCCGCTGCGCCACAATAAAAAATCGAAAATGAAAATAATAAAGTTTCAAGTGTCGTCGGTGGCGATGGCGAGAGATGGCATCGTTGTTTGGCGGTAGTTTCTGGTAGTCACTGTGGCACTGTGTCAGTGGCCGCCGGGGGCAACCGGTTGCGCATCCTTGACATAAAAAGCGATCTCGATCTCGCACGCCAGAGCCAGCGCCAGCTTACATCTTTGGATCGGCAAGCCACTTGGAAATTTATACAGAAATTGCGTATACGCAAAAGGGCGCGGCGCGGTGCGACGTCGGCATCTTTATCGCCCCGATAATCGTGAACAAATTTATGTTAATGACAACGTGTTAACAATTTGCATATCTGTAGCCGTTGTAGTTGTAGTCCACTTGCCAAATTTATCTTCTGTTACTGTTTCTTTGCCTGGTTTTAATCAGATTTTTCTCTTGTTTTCCTTGCAGATGAAAGTCACTTTGGCGTTAGCGACTTTCTGCGTGGTGGCGGCCTGCGCCAATGCGGCCAGAACCACCACAACCACCACAGCGACCAAGCCGGGTCGCTTCCTCTCACTGCCCGTGCCCGCCAAGTGCGCTAGCCGTAAGTACAAACCCATCCAACAACCATTAACATTAACCCAAGACAAAGTAAACGGACGAAAAGTAAAAGTGACGAATGCCGCGAGAATATTAAGCGGCTTTTGCTAGCCAAGTTTGCACTTGAAATTGTTTGGCAATGCGACGTGTGGGTGTAACCACAACTACAATATAGCCAACAGGCAGGCGGTGCCAGCTGAAGGTCGCTGACGTGAGCTGTGATTTTATATAGTTTGCAGCTTGTGCTCACTTTCTTTGCCCGCCTTTTTCGTAAACAAAAATTCCAGAAGCCATATAGAAAAGCAAACATGTTAAAGGGCTGAGTAATAATAACTCTTAAATATTTGTTGAAAAATAATAATTACTCTCTCAAGTTTAAGTTTACTACATGAAGTATTTATTCTTTTTAAAACACTTTAAATTCAATTGAACTATCAAAATACCTTATAAGACTTTAAAACTACCTTTATTTCCTTAGTGTATTATTTGATTTTAACTCTCAATTATATATTTAAAGTGGTTAACCAGTAAGTGTTTCACCTAAAGTGGGTTTTCCTCATCTAGTCAGCAAGTCATCGCCTGAGATTGCAAACAGATTGCATCAGGGCAATGGGCAACGGGTGAACAATAGCATCATCGCTGCTGCATATCCGGTACACTAATGAACACTTTGCAGTTATTGCTAATTAGACAAAAACCCTACCTAACTCATACTATATAATATATATATATATAATATATACGATACTGTGTATAGAAAACAAGCCGTTAAACATGCAACTTAATTTTTTGGGGCGTCACCGGAGTCGCCTATCCAGTTTTTCGAGGTGCCGTTGAATGCGATTTAGATCTTTCATCTCTTTGAACAAAATTTCCAGTTATACAAGCGCAGCTTTTTAGGTCTCCCCCCTCTGATAGTTAAATCACCTGATTAACTATTCCGACTTAATTACCTGTTTTTTTTCTCTCGATAATTAAGATTTTCTAAATCCGAGAGCAAGAGAGATGCCAATCGCAAAACGGGGAATGCAGCAGCATGCTTCCATGATGATTGTTATGCAAGTTTTTTGTTTAGGAAAAATATATACTGAAAGATGGGTTTTTAGCAAATTGTGTGTGGAGGCTTTGATTGCCTTGACCTGCGCCACAAAAGGGCCAGAAATGTGAGGAAATTGCCAGCCAGCGAGACAGACAGCCGGCCAGCAAAATAAATAATAATGTGCAAACAATGGCAAATAAGGCCATTATGTTGGGACTTAAGCTGATTTGACGCCCGAGGGGAGTGGTGATTGGTTGCAAAAGTGGCTTAAAGTGCGGCTAATGACGCGTGCCAGGCAGCAACAGCAGCAGCAGCAGCTGTGGCAACAGGCGCTGTTTTTGTTACCTCTTTTCAAGCTAATCAAATGGAAGCTGCCATGGCTTCAGTTTGGGCTTCACTCAACTGAAACAAGTTCGAGGATGCAGCAGCAGCAGCAGCAGCAGCAGCGGGGGCTTCCCATTGTTGTTCCAAAGAAAAACAGAAAACCTTTTGACACCGCCACGAAAGGAAAGCGGAGGACGGGGCCCAAAGCAAAGAAGCATGCTGCATAAATCGCACAGATTGCGTAACTCGCCTCTGGCAACGGGGGAAGTTGTGTAAGGCCCGGGGCAAAGTCTCTTATTTTTATTTTTGGCGCTACTTGCTTTCGGTTTCGTTTTTTACTCGCCCATCATGGGGCAGGCTCCGAGACATTGCACTATACGGACGCCAAACTGAAGATGAGACTGCAGTTGGTATGGGGAAACCGGTTGGCAAAGACCACACCCACACGAGGAGAAATATATCCACAAACTTGACATTATTTTGGAGTATTTCTCAAAAGAAAAAGGGTGTAACAATATTTTAAAATATATTATAAGGATGTAAAATTAAATTAAAGAACTTTCAATGCATTTTATACTTTAAATATCTCTCTTAAATCTCGAGAAACCCCTTCTAACTTCCCATCTTATTAACTATATCCTTTGCAGGCCCCAAGGAGTTCTCCTACCGCGGCAAAAACATGTTCCTAACCACCCACGTGCCCGCTCTGGCCAACAAGAAGGTCGACTGGCTGGATGGCCGCAACCTGTGCCGCGAATACTGCATGGACCTGGTGGCGTTGGAGACCCAAGAGAAGAACAACCTAATCTTCCGCGTGATCCAGCAGAACGATGTGCCCTACATCTGGACGGCTGGCCGTATTTGTGACTTTGCCGGCTGCGAGAACCGTCCGGATCTGGAGCCCAAGCATGTCTATGGATGGTTCTGGTCTGCAACTCGCGAGAAGATCCAGGCCACCAACCGCATTCCTCAGGGCTGGGGCTACAACCCCTGGTCTCAGACCGGACACAAGAAGCGCCCGCAGCCCGATAACGCTGAGTACGACATCAACCAGACCAAGGAGCAGTGCCTGTCCGTGCTGAACAACGTGTACAATGATGGCATCGCCTGGCACGACGTTGCCTGCTACCACGAGAAGCCCGTGATCTGCGAAGATAACGAGGAGCTGCTGCGTTATGTGGCGGCCACGAATCCCGGTATCCGTCTATAAGCGGTTCGCGATGTTTGCCTAATTTTAAAGCTACTTATTATAATATTCCTTAAACACGAGTTTTTGTATCATTTTTGTTTGTATGATGTACGGACGACGTACGAAAACGGAAGAAAGCAAGACAAATAGACTTTAGAATTTACAATTCCCGATCTTACCACCTATAATACTGTCATCATTCCAGCACCCACTATCTATCCTATATATATCTCGTTTCGAAACTGCCAATTTTACGCGTAGAATCCCCATTTCCGTTGTAAACAATTGCGTTGTTTCGCAGACCCTTCCCTAACTTGAATATTTATGGAGCGATCGCAGTCTTAAATTGCGAGAGCAGAGCATTCGGAATCTCTTTAGTATTTTGTTTGAGACACTCACATGTTCTTCCCCACAAAAAAGAGATTGAATAAATTTTTGACAAAAGATCCCATTAAAAACAACAAAAAAAAACTTAAATTTATGGCTTTGGCTTTTATTGGCGATGTTTTAGGGAGTGTGAGTGGCTCCTAGAGTGATTATATATATTTGATCTATGATCCTCTCTGCTATGGGAACGCGACGAGCTGCGATCTCTCTTGGAGTTTGTTTGATAGAAGCCACTATACCTGGAATGTGACTCTGTATGATGCGGGCTTTTGAGATCCTTACTTCTGTGAGGCCTGGAGTTCTCCAGCTGTGGTTCTGGACTCTCAGACCAGCGCCAGTTCCTGCCATGCTCGGCTGAATCATCCCAGCTATAAACAAAAGTTAAAAATCATTAACTCTAGCCAAGAAATCTCTTTAATAATTTATTTACCTGGGCGTCTTGGCTATGGGAGTTTGACTGGAGTTTGGTTTACTTTTCGGACCCATCGTGTACTCCAGTTCGGTGTTAAACAGATTATCCTTGTTGCGAAACAAATGTAGATAGCCGCACTTGTTACCTTTGGGACATATACGTGTTAAGGACAAACCTTTAAGAAGCAATAAATTGTGGTCAAGAAAATGGTATTATGTTTAAAGGTATTTTGAGATCTATTAGTTAATATCTTTGAGTTTCTTTTTGGTTGTCAAAGGATACTGGTCTTGTGGGCATACAGTTCACGTACCGCAAACTGCGCCACGCCATGTCTTCAGGTTGGAGAACTCCACATTGAGGCGCCTGCAGGCGTAGTAGCGACCCTGGAGATTGGTAAAGGCGCGGAGAGCGGAGCTAGAAAGAGAAATGTGGTCAGATATTGAAGAGAAATAACTTGTGCAAGAGATTAAGATTTTAAAGATGTTATAAGTTACTAAGAAATACAATTATGTTGAGAGAAATCAGCATAGTTTGACTGTTTCAGGAACTATTAAAAATATTCTAACGAATTAAAGCTTATTAAAGTTAAATTAAATATTATTAAGTGCTTTTTGGGTAAAACAATGCCAAAGAATTATAAAATTATGAAATTTTGCAGCCGTTTAAGCTGTCTAGGCCCTCGTTATACGCTATTTGCATACAAGCTAACCCTTTTCTACATTCATATGTTGGGAATCAGTCGTGACAAAGTTAGAAAATTAGCATAACAATTGCAATTAAATATCTATAAAGTATTTCTTATATAAACAATTATAAATAAATTCCCAGACACATATTTGTAATATAAATAAATATGTAAATTCCCATACAAATATTTTGCACATTCCCAGACAACTTTTTCTGGTAGAAATAAATCACAATTCATAATTAAGTCCCCTCACAAACCGTTCGTCTTGGTATTCCACAAAGACATGACCCCTCAGGTGCTCCAGCGTATTCCGCACCGTTCGAAAGTTCACAATGGTTCCAAACTTCTGCAACTCCTCGACGGCATCGGCAAAGAACTCATCGTAGTCGTGGCGCATATCCTGCTCCGTCAGCTCCAGGTCCTCGTCCGCCCCGGAGTACTCGGTGGGCCGTGTGCGTTGCTCCTGCAGCAGCGAGTGGCTGAAGAAGTGACGGATTAGCAGGATGCGGGCCAGCATGGGACGGCTGTGGTTAAAGGTGCAACTATTGCCGTAACGGCAGCAGTTTGTGCGACTAAAAAACTCACAAGCCCGCTCCGCGGGATGGGTTTCCATCACGCGGAGGAGATGCTTGGGGGGCTGCTCTACGCTTGGATCATTGAGATACTCCTGCATACTCTGCATTATGGCCTCAAATTCGGCAGCAGCCTTAGCCTTCCTTAGAAGGTGCTCCTCGCGCTGATTCTTTAATGATTCCTCGCGCTTTGCTCTTTCTCTGTCTTGCTCCTCCTGTAGGCGGTCTATTTCTTCTTGTTTCTGCCGCCTTTTGGCCTCATCGATGCGGAATTGCTGTTGGGCAATGGCCTCGCGACGCAGCCAGGCTTCCTCGGCCTCCTGCTGCTCTCGTTCGGCAGCCAGGCGCTGGAACTCCTCGAGTTTCTCCTGATGTTTTAGCCATAGCTGGTAGTCGGGATCGGCGAGTCTCAGGTTCTCTGCTTCTTCCTCCTGTTTGTCGCGCTCCTTGGCTACTTTTTGCCGGCGTCGCTGTCGTTGCTTCTTCTTTGTTAACTTTCTCCTAGCTCTGGACATTTTATTAGGCATTTAATTACGGAAAAATCACATTTATTTACCTTTTTCCCGGCATTATTTTTTTGCTTATAAAATAGCAGTGTGACCAGAAGATTTTCCATTCATAAAGTTAAAACTAAAAAGCGATAACAGGTTACACTAAAATAGCGAATCGACCCTTGGAGTCATTTGGCGTTGCCATACTATTCGTTTTACGTGTAATATGTAAGAAAGCTGTAAAAATACTACATGTACGGTAAAAATCATGTAAAATAACGACAAAAAAATCTTTTTAAAATAATTCTTTAAAGCGATTTGTTTTTAAATTTAGTGCTGCTTAATATTATTGTGAAATATTATCAGATTTTGGAAGAATATTTATGACTTTCTTAATTTCTTTATTTCTTGTAAAATCGACCTTCTACATTTATTTTTTACATTTGGAAAATCTATCAATAAGTTCTAAATTAAAAGTAAATCAAATGAAGTAATAACACTTTAAAAATATTATATTGTTAGCTGTTTAATTTTTTTAAGGTCTCCTTCAAAAAAAAAAACGAAAAGCTTTAAATAATTCGTACATATGTATATTCTGGTTTTGACCAAATTATGAATGTAAAAGCTTTGTTAACAGATATTTGGTCATTCTGTAAAATAACACGAACTGTTAATATTGTCATCATTATGTTATACTACTGTTAAGTTTCTTACATAAGCTAAGCTTATTAAGCTTGCCTTCACGCTTTTATATTTATGTTAAGATTTTTATGTTGTTATATTTTTCTTGCCACATTTTATTGTTATATAGTTTTTAACTTTAATAAATATTCAAGTTACATTTTGCCAAGCTAGGGTAATCTGTTCTAACGTTACGTTTTTAAAATGTAAAAAGGTTTTTAAAGAAATTAAAGTAAAGGCTTAACCTTAGTGAACGTTTTAAACTTAAAAAGTGATATCCAACGTATATAATTCAATAGCTTTAAATAATTTATAGCTTTAAACTTTCCGTTATAAAGTTGCCATAAACGAAGTGTTACTAATTTACTTTTATATTAGTTGAAAAGACATAGTCCTTTAGTCTGGTGTTATACATTTGTATGACACCAAGTTTCCTGAATCGCTTTCTGCCATAAAATGAAATGAGGAAAAGTTTTCCCGCCTCGCGCTTTTCACCACAAATAAAGGGGAAATTTTGTCGAGCTTAGCTTTGTTGCTGCAACCTTCGAAAAAAGCAACCCCTCAAATCGGAGGCGTCGAGAGAATGTTGCTCGGGCCGAAGATGCGAAAAAAAATCAAATTCAGTGATAAAGTGAAATTCGTGCGCGTTGGTTCATGTTCACATTATACACTTCGTGTGTCCGCTCTCCCGCTCTCCTCTCCGGCCAAGCTCCGGTCGTGAATTCTGCGTGTGCTCTTCGGATCGGAATCCGAATCCGGACTCCGTCGCCGGATCGTTTCTCGTGTGTGTGTGCGTGCGTGTGCGTGGATGTGGGTGTGTGTTTTTTGAGAGCAACAACAACAACAAATCCGTAGTTTAAACTGCAGAAACTAAGTCAAAAAACAATTCTCGCGACACAATTTGATATTTAGATAAATTAAATAATTCACGCCGCCGGCAACTGAACGTGTGTGTTGTGCTATCATCATCTCACAGGAATTTGGCAGAAAATAAACCTACATTTCTATAATAGGTAGAGTAATAATAACAATTATTAGCGTAAAATTCAATAATCGGGAATGGCCATCGCAATGCGACGACTAATTGGATTTATGCTGAATTTGGCAGCACTAACAGGTGAGTGACTCCTAAAACTGATGAGGTGCACGGCGAAAAATATTCTTTAAATTGATAAATTAACAAAAATATATTATCATAAAGAAATGAAACAAAAAATTAATACAATTATTTTTATTGAAAATAAATCGGACAATTTTATGAAAATCATAGCAAAATTAAGAGTATTTGATATTTTTATTTGTAAAAATCGGTTTTAAATCGATAAACATCAATGTTTTCCGGTTTTAGAAAGAGAACTTTCTTATTCCTTTATATTATTGTGTTAAACAATAAATTATAAGATATTCAGTTTTAAAATTAACCAAGTTTAGTGCGTCTTATCTTGTACTGTTTGGAGACTTGAGTTCCTAACATTTTGTACCAAAGACAACAAAGATCATTAGATAAGGTGAATAGAAGATAATGATAAGAATGGATTAGGATTGCCATATATTTATGGTTTTTGATAAGCTAGAACCTTAGCGCAGGGATTTTACGTAAGCAGATTCTGTCAGATAATTATGTCTAGATTTCATGATCAAGTCTTATATGGTTTATCTTAAGGTGTCTAGAGGTTTTATGATTGTCTAAGTATTTTTGATAAACTTATCTATTTGAGGAATTAAAAAAGGTTTTACGTTTAAATAAATTACATTTTAAATTTTATCGCTGAAGTAGCAAAAGCAACTTATTAAAATGTGTTCATTATGTGAACTATATAAGAAGGAAAACATAGCTTTTGAAATAAAAATCCCCTTACAATAACTTTCAAATATTGTCACTTTTAATCTTTTATTTATTTTATTAGCATTGACCCCCTTTAGATTTCAGTGTGACATTGTGCGGTAAGCGTGGTGCCACCCATATATAAGGGCTTGGTGCAGGGGCACCGGAGCTCTTCCCCAGTTACGTTCTGCGTTTTATTTTCGGTCTCATGGACACCGACACGGACACCGACACCGTTTATTATGTTCTTGGCCCGCCGTCGCGTCGGACAGTTACGAGTTACGAGTTTTTAGTTTCGAATTCATAATGTGGTTGTTGTGGTCTTCCATTAGACGGCAGTCTTCTTCCTCTCCTTATGTCGTTACGTATTTATCAATATTTGCTTTCGGTATTTAGTTTTCTGGCTCAAGTGTTTCGTGGCTAATAGAAAATCGATGGCACATTGTTGCACATTTCACTGGCCTTTATGAAAGCAATACTCTTTTGCTTGAGTACCTCAGAGATATACGAGTACATACGAGTATACGAGTGCCTTTCAAAGCCAGCAGCTGGTATTTTTTCATACCAAAGTCCACGTCAGTCAACGATGTTTGCTCTCAGTCTTTCGATCAATTTCAACTGCCTAAAAGCCGTCTAAGGGGTGTTAAGTTGCTCTCGAATGGCATTTCTCCATTGGACAACTGCCACTTGCCTCTGTTGTCTGTGGGGCCTGTGATGTCTGTGATGCCTCTGATTCTTCATGGGATGCTGTCCCCGGACTGGCACTTCAATCTGCATGCTCCACATTTATGTGGCGCTGCGTTTTTGGCTCTTCTGCCTCCACTTTCTTTGATTTCATCCCAGCCACTCCACACTCTCCGGTCCCGGCCTCGTCCTTGTGCTCTTTCGTCGCGCTGGTCCTCGCAAATATTTAATTTAAGCCTGGTGACATCTCTAGCCGAAGGGTAGCACCAATTTGTAGGCCATTTGGTAAGGGAAAGGCGAACATAATAGAATATATTTGTATAATAAGGTATATCTTCTTGCCTTACTGTAAATAATATATTTATATTATAATAAGGTATATCTTCTTGCCTTGCTGTAAATAATATATTTATAAATAAAGGCGTAATTAGAACAATAAATTTAAAGAGAATAATCATCAAAGTAGCCTTTATACCTACTTAAAACCATCACAATTTTAATCAAAGTTGTTAGAAGAGAGTAAATAAGAAAGACGAATTAATAAATCTCCTAAAGCTAAAGGACTTCTCTCACAGAGAGTAAAAAAAGCGCTGCATCTGCAGTTGCTTTTATCCTTTGCCAGCGGCGACGGCCTTTTTCACCCGACTCCCGTTTATTTCTGTTGCTGTGTCCCACTTGCGGTTTTGTTTAATTACGCATATTACTCCGCCTTTCCCTTGCCCAGTGTCATCCCAATCCCAGTTCCGGCTCCTGTTTCTGGTGCTGTTGCTGTGGTCACTTACTGACGACGACGAGTGTCTTTGGTTGGATCTCTTGAGGCTTGTCAACGGCAGGGAGCGGAGCATTTCCGGAGTGGTATTGCGGATGGGGTCGAATTGCTCTGCGGTTGTCAAGCATTTCCGCTGGGGACAACCCTCAGAAGGGGGTTGTGTGACCCAACAACTGGTTCCCAACTGACCAGCTGGCTTAGAGGGTGACAGACAGGCTTTGCTGCTGCTATTTGGCCATGAAGCCAAATCGGTCTGGTTAATTACTTTGCGGGCGGCCGGGAGTTAAGTGCTCGCCTCGTATTTATCATATTTACTGAGTGAATTCAGCAAATTAAAATCAATATAGGGCCTGCAGCAGAGGCATCCATTAATTATACAAGCGGCAGTAGCATCCACTGCTCCCTTACTCTGCTAATGAGGTAAAGTGTCGACAGCAACGCCCTTTGGCGCAAAAAGTGTCCCATTACTTTCGTCCGGCACTGTGCGCCGCCGGCGGCCTTTTAATTGAGGGAAAGGTCAGCGTAGCATCGATTTAAATGCAACGCGAAGAGAAAACAAAAAGGGGACCTGAAGAGATACTATGGGAGCAGGGCTTGGATTTTGTATAAAATATATATTTAATATACATATATCTCTAAAGAGATGTGTATATTTCTTTTACAGGGTCTTAAGGGATTTGTTTATGTAATTTTAGCGTATTTCTATTTTGTTAATTATTATTTTTGGGAAAACCCCAAATATAATAAATATTTATTGCATTCATATTAGTTTTTAGAGCGTTTTTGGTTAATAAAATGTTCCTAAATGCTCCTTCTTTATCCTAAACAATTAAATATATGGAACCAAATGAATACCACTTTCAGGTCCATTTTAGGATTAATTTTCGCTTGTATATAAAATGGTTTAGAGTTTAAGAACACTGCATGAAGGAATATAAATTATTGTTGTTTTATATTTATATTTCAAAATACACTTCCCTAAATCCTAAAAAATAAATAAAAGTCTTCACGCAACCAAGGAAACTACGAAAACCATTATAAGAATGAAATAAAACTCTTTTTCAAACCACATCAAATGTTTTAAATTTTAAATCGATATATTTTTTCCACAGAAAAGTCTTTTTATTTTTGTTTTTCGTTGTGCAAACGTACTTTTTTGTTTACTAAGCATTTTTTTTAGCAAAATACACTCTAACTAAATCCTGAAAAATAAATAAAAAAGTGAGCAAACAAATCACCAAGAGTTCCAGTGTGTCGTTTTAGAGAACGAGGGCTTGAGGGTCGAGGGCTGAGAAGCGACGTTTGTTGTAGGCGGAGATACATGCCCACGCATAGTTCGGCGCTGGCGATTCAATTTAGTTTGCCACTTAACCCCAGAGTGCCCCACGCGGTGGTGGGGCTGTGCCACCTTTGGCTTTCGGCCGGAGGGCGGTCGCGCAGTGCAGCGCATGATAAATTGCCACTTGACTTTGCATATTTGCGCTGTCAACGGGTCGTGAAAAGGGTGATGATGATAAGGGGAGATGGAGTTTGGGGAGAAAAAGCGACAGTGACGTTACACAACAATATTTGGCTTAGAAATATATTTACTATTAAAGAATAAATAGATTTTAAATAAATTCTAAAAAAATCTTAATGGAAAATGTAAATGTAATTGACTAAAGGTATGCTACAAAATTAATAGCGGATTTAGGACGAAGAGATATTGCATACTTTGGGGCTGTCCTTTTGGGGATTTTCGATTTTTAGAGAATTTGGCAGAGTTTCTGAATACTTATTTAAGAAAAACTTACGTAAGAGTGGTTAAAAACAGCATATCATTATAAATAACGTTTATTTGAAGAGATGTTGACTATTTTACAAGAACGAAGAGTTTTTCTGTAAAAAGAATATTTTAAAATATGTATATCTAAGCTATTTTTATTCGCATGTAACTCTTTTAAAAAATATGTAAATAAAGAATAGTATATCGAGGGTGCTTCATAAATTATTCGAGGGCTTAAAACAGTTAAAAAGGTGACCAATATAAAGCTACAAAATGTTAAAAATCGGGTAAAATTTTATTACTATTATTTAGTAATTCACAAATTTTATTCCAAACGTCTAGACATTTCTGAAAGGATTTTAAAACTCCAAACCTCATTTTTGTAGAACCCTTGAATATATATAAATTTATCTAAGCTGTCTTAACATACTACCATATATAATATATTAATAAAAATAGTAAATATGTACATATATGCTTTTTTCCTGTGCACCTCTCCATCACCAGGAGGCCACAAAACGGTCTCAACTCACTCGGTCTCGCTTTTGCTGTTTTCTATTGAATTTGTTCAACTTTCGTCGGGCGTCCGAACTTTGACTTATGCCCAAGTTTTTAGTGTGTGAAAGTGTTCGTGTGTGTGTGTATGTGTGTGTGTGGCGAGATACAGGACCCAGGACTCATCATCAACCTTGACATCTTTTAAGTTTTTAGGGGAACTTCTTCCGCCAGTGGGAAGTCAGCAAGGCGACCGCAAACAAGAAATTGCCCATTGTTGGGGACGAGGGAGGCTCTGGTGTGCCTTTCATTTAACTGACACTTGCAAAAGTGTCCTGTCATCCTTCCGAGCTTTCCGCTTTCCCAGCGACTGCCAGTCACGGCTCTCTCCATTCCATTCCCTTTTTCCCGTTTTTCCTCTTTGTTGCTCTCACATTTTGCATGCATGATTTTCGCTGTCACCGTTTTTCTTCACTCGCTCTCCTCTATTTTCTGTGTCAAAAGTATTCGTTTTGTTATTATTTTTAAAAATCCGACAAGCACTCCACGTAGAGTGGCTGTCAGGTGGTGTCGGGCCTTGCATTTAAATGTGTGCCACTGACACAGCTCCCCCGAGTTACGCCCAGTTTCCCAATTTTCCCCCCAAACCTTCACTCGATTTTCCCCGGCGTGAATAATTACGATAGCCAGTGTGCCCTCGGGGGTCGCCGGCGAACTCAATTTGTTAACACCCAAAATGTGTTATTTCTGATCCAAATTCTGTGATTCTTCCAAATGGTTACAGGGGCGGCAAAGTGAAGTTAATTGGGATGCAAATTGGAAAAAAACAGTAGCGTTTTTGTTTAGTATTTTACCGAGTTCCCGAGGCAGCAGAAAAAGCGAGTAGAATCATAAAAAAATCACATGTTTGTAAAGAAATATGTGTAATAAATGCCACATGATTTATAAGGGTGATTTTTTGGTCACTTGTAAAGAACAGTTCTTTAAATGAAAAATGTAAACACAGCGATATTTATTTTAAATTAAATTTTAAACGATTAATGTTAAGTGGTGCCTTCTAAATATTTAAGAAATATAAATTTACACTGATACATGTGCTTAAATTCAGTATTCTCTAAGTTTTGATCTTTAAAAATGGATCGATTAACGATTAATTGATCCTAACAGCTTTTTATATTCATTTAAAATATAATAAGAAAATAAGTCAGCAAGCCACACAAATAAACAACTAAAAGCTGTCCCTAAAATGTTCTACAAATTGCACAAATAACGCAAATATACAAATGAATCAATAAGTACCAATAAGTGTTTGAAATCTATCGACAAATTTCGTTAAATTGCTTAAAAATCCACAGGAAAAACTTAATATAAAACCTCACAAAAAATTAAAGCCTCCTAAGAACCCGATTAAAAATAAAGAAGATAGAGATAAACTTGCTTACAATAGTTAATAATATAATTATAATTATACATTTGTATGACAATGTATTTTAAATTAAAATCGTCGAACATGCCCTAACTATGTTTATGATTCCGGAAACACTTTATTTTCAAGCAATTAAAAAAAAAACAACTCAACAACAAAGAATTTTTAAGAGTCGTAGCGCCACTTAAGAGACCTGTTTTTGTTCCTCTACCTTTTCAAGAAAATAAAACCATTCAAACTATCGTTATCAAAAAACCAGCGAGCATTTTTGGGACAATCGCCACGATTTACGATTTGTTCAGACATTTATTATTTAGCTAAAATGGAACGGAATGCTGTGGCTGACAAATTTCGAGTGCATCACTCCCAGGGAGAGAGAGAGTGGCGAGCACTTTGACATTTGAACAAATTGCTGTGGCAATTACATGGCACTGAGTCAAACGTCCAGAAATCATTGCACTTGTGGCGGGAAATTGTTGCCGCGAGAGAGATACGAGACTGATGGGGAGAAATCCAATGTGTGACATTGTTGGAGAATTCAATTTAGATTGCTTTCCGCCGCTTTGTTTATGATTTAATCAATTGCTCATTAATTAAATGCCATTCCAGCCTTTGTGTTTCTTTATTTTCCATTCTGAGAAAGCTGACCGGGGGTAGGTGGAGCCGTTGATGTTTCAATTTGTGGCGCGGAGTGTGCATTAATCATCAATTAACCTCTGACCCCCTGCCTGACAGAGTTAAACAATAGATATGATATGTGATAGAGCACGGGGTTACCACTCATAGCCGGGAAAATGGGAAATGGCAGCCGGGAAACCATTCAACGCAGGCAACATTGTGCAATGTGGGGGGCGTGGCCAGCTTGTGTGATATAATTTAATTAAATGGTTAAAAGATATGGCCCATACCTAGCAGCCCTTGGAGCCATAAAATACATGCCGATATTTTGCTGGCGAATTTAATTGATGTTTATGCCTGGTTCCCGGTCTCAGTCCCATTGAAATGAATTGCCCAACAGCACAATCCGCAAAAGTATTGGCAAAAAATCGTTAATAATAATCGATTTGTGTGTGTTTTCAATCAATGCAAATAAATAAACAGGAAAACAGGCGAAAATACCGAGTAGCCACGCGCTTTTGCAGCTGAATCCGCAATTTAATCGCTGTTTTATGGCCCCGGGTCTGACATTGGTTTTTCACTATTTTTTTTTTGTCCAGCTTTTTATGTCAATTGCTTTAGCACGGATTTATTTATTTAACGGTGGGAAATATATTTTTTAAAAATCCTGTTGAAAAAACCATCAACAAATTGCTGCAAAATGCTCGGTTTGTCAATAACTCTAAATATGAATTCGTTGCGGTTGCCTCGCTCCATGTAACAACATAATTTTGTAGTGACAAAAACATGGATGGAAATTGATCTGAACTTTAGGCTTATTGGAAATAGGTTTTGTTTGTTTTTTAATGGTTCCGATTTGTACTTAATTAATAGTGGCTGGCAATGTTATTAAAACTATCTAAATCACCTCTATATATTAAATCCTAGAAATAGATACATATTTTAAGCTTGCCCATCTAATCCAAGATCATATCGTTCATTTTCGCTGAAAACTTTGCCTATTTATGGCCTTGAGCAAACCACACACCTGTTTAAGGATAATTTATTGAACTCTTTCATCAGCTGGCTGAACTTTCCACTTTTTGCATTTTCCTACCCGAGGTCTGATGAAAAAGAAAAGGATGTTTAACCGCTGCGGCCAATTTATGTGGCGGCTGCGATTCGCCATGAATACAAAAAGCGGCTGAGTGCGGCACAGAGGCTGCCTACATATAAGTACTATATACATACTATATATGTGTATGCATATGTGATAAAAGGCAGAGCGGAGCCCGGCTCATAAAAAATGCACCACATAATGCCGCATGACCCGGCCGAGGCACGCCCACCTACAGCCGCACACACACTCACAGACTCCATAAAAAAAAGGAGGGGAAAAAAAACACAAGTGAATGAAATAAATGCGCGTATTGTCTGACAACAAGGCGGAAAAAAGGAAATAAAGTGCAGAAAAGGAGCAACAGCAACAGAAGCTGATGAGGAAAAACTCCAAACCCAACCGACAGTTATTATAAGGAAGGCAGCTGGCAGATGGGGGTGTGTGTGTATGTGAGACTGTGTCTGTGTGCCAGCGATGCTAACCTAGTTTATGACAGAGTTTAAATTATCCCTTTGTTTTTGCCACTGTGTTTTTTTCCGCTCGACAAACAAAAGCCAAAGACCAGTGAAGAAAAAACAGCAGCTAACAGTTGCATGCGGCCCGCTTCGGCGAGTGTGTGGGTGTGCGATTCTTTTGGGTGGGTGTGTGTGTGCATTAATGGCGATTCTACCATCAAGAAATTGCATATTAATCAAGTGAAGGCTGGCTGGAAGCTAACGAAGGGAGGGAAGTGTAGCGAGATCGATTCAATGGTACCCTCAAGTTTATTTATTGGAAGTATTTTGTTATTATAATTTTAGAGAATAATTTGTAGCATTTAATAAAATAATCTGTATTAAAGATCGTATCACTATTTCATTTTCCAAAACCTATAGCGATTTCCATAATTCCCCGATAATTAATTATATTTTTATCCATTATTATAATCATTAACAGTAATTTACAAAGTCAAAATCTCATATTTAATGATTTATATATTTTAGAAGTTATATTTATGAATTTATATGTATAAAAGGTATTTAAAAAAAAGATTATTATGTAATTTATATTAATTATAATAACAATGAATTGTTTAAGTGTTAAAAACTGCAATAAACAAAATAGAATACTTTTGAGGACACTGACAGGTTCAGAAACTGTATATCCTAGATTGTTACTTTGCTTCAAGTTTTTTAACATTGCTTTCTCTGCTTTTGCCAAAATATCAAATATTTACATTTTCCTATCGTGATGACTCGAATATCCCCTAGCAAACAAAGGGTATCATTATAAAGGAAGAAACCTTATGTACCTTTAATGATAGACCGAATCGTGCGGCGCATTTGTGGCTTATGAGTGCTGCTACTTTCCAAGTATTTGTCTGCGGCTGCCTGGATTCTCTAATGGCGCCTTTAACGATGAAGGCCAACAGAGATTTGCGCAGCATTGCCTTACGCCTGGCCAAGAGGCCATCACTGCTGTCGCCTGACAGGTCTTTATGGCCACGCAATAAACACAAATTGCCTGTCATATGTGCGCTTTATGTAACGAGCGTCGGGAAGTCAGAAAAAGTGCGAGAAGCTTAACAATTTGTTCCGTACGCACAGCGTTCATCGAAAAGCGGTCAGTGAGCCTGCCGCCGTTGCCGTTGGCGTTGCCGCCAGGAGACAGCGCATAAATCTGCCGCCTTCGGGGAGTTGAATGTGGGCGTGCGTGTCCAAGGAGTGTGCTTCACCAGCACACCACCACTGACAATTGAATTTATTGGGCCGAAGTCCATCAATCAGTTAATACGAAGCCAACGGATGGTTTCTGTCCAGCAGGGTCTTGTAATGACAGAAAGAGAGAGAGAGATTGTACGGTGCAATTGTAAACAGTAAAGGGAATATATTGTATTTATTTATAAGAAGAAAACAATTTAATCAGCACTTTAATTTTACATAAACTACCTTGTAAAATCCCCTATTAAAATGGAAGTTTTACGAATATTTGATACCTACCTTCCCACTGCTTATTTCTACCCACAAAAATAACAAGTGTAAGTGATTTAAATAATAAATAAGGAAACCCAAACTACATACACAAAGCCAAAGCAAACCCCATCCAATTAGGAAAATATTTCGAGAGATTCATTCACTGTGCCTAAAGGGATAATGGCTCGGCGTTAACTGAAGCTGAATGATGGCCAAAGGGGGAGCACTTTAAGGTGGAATCTTGTTAGGACAACTGCCACAAAGTATATATTATATTATAATGTCTTGCACCTTTTTGTGTTGGCACAATAAGGCTAAGTTATGCAGAAGGGCCAAGCCCGATTAAAATACACACGAGGCCGTCGTCATAACTGGGAGTGCACTTGTTGTTTGCCACCTAATAAAGTTTGTGGGCCGGGCATTAAATGTTTAATGAATTGCATTAGCTCGGCGAGTGGACCGAAGTTTAGTCTAATTAAATGTGGTCCCAACTTTGGCAACGACTCTCGGCCACGCCCCATTGCCCCCAGCCCCAGTCCCTTCTCTCTGGCAATTTGTCACTCTTAATGACTTGTCAGCGGGCGCCTGGGCAACATGCTCCTGCAGGCTGCAGTTGCTCCGACAGGAGAAGCCCAGCTCCTTTATCGACTTAAGGAGAGGACTGTAATGTAATTGAAAAGTTTCTGGCAAAAGGGGGGCTGCAGTAGGGCTGCTGTCTCGGCCTGGCCAGCTGACTTAGCCGCAGCCAAGTCCCGGCATCATCAATGCAGCACAAATGGAGCATGGCCACGCCATGAAACAACAGCACGTCCTTTCGCCAAATTCAATTTGTCAAAAAGATGCTGTCACGGAGTGATGCCTGAATGCTTGCTTAATTCCCGCTCCCGAGAAACGAACGAAACGTCTAAGGAGAAACAGTTACGTTTTGGCGGGAATGGATGATTTTGCCGGGGAAAATATCATTTGTTAGCTGCACGTGAACAGTTAATAAATGCCATGACAAATGCATCGAAGGCAGCCGCAGTGCGTGCTGCAATTACAGCACTCTTTGGCAGCCACATTTATTGCGGTTGCTGCCATCATTATGACTTATTGTTGGCAGCGCGTGTTTACATGGCGTATGAGCAACGGAAATGAGGCAAAAGCAAAACCTGAACTGGAAACAGTAGAAGAAATGCGAAATATATTTCTTGTTTCATACTTAAAAAGGGGTATTCTAGTGAATAAATAATAGAAAATTATTTTCGGTTTAAGACAACAGTTTAATGTGCAGATTAAATAGAAAACCAGGTGAAATATGTGCAAATTGGTCAAGTAAATATATTTGGAGCAAAAATAATAGAATTAATCCGATTTATTACAGAGATTTATTGTGAATACTCAACGGAAAGTGCTCTTAATATTTTTTAAAGAATTTGTAGTAAAGATAATATAGAAAAGTATAAGAAATGTGTGCGAAATATTTAATGAAATATATTTGAAGCAATAAATTAATTTATTCAGGGTTATGTAATGATTGTTTTATAAATAATTTAATCAATTGCAAGTCAAATAATTCACTTGAAGAAATTAGGCAGTAAAATATAATAAATAAACAGCGAAAATACGAAGGATTTTATATACTTAGTTTTCTATATAAAAATACATTAAAGACATCTTTAACATGGTTTCTTTGAATCTTTAATTCATTTAAAAATATTGAGTGTATTTCCTGAGTTTCGCCTTTCCTATTTGTAGTTTTTTGGCTTAATATTTATATTTAATATTTATATTTGCATAGGCAAGTAGCTTTAATATATGTATTAGTAACACAGAATATTTTCTCGTATTTTAATAAACTAAATCCATCGAATTTGATTGGAAACTGTTATTTTAAAGGTGTTAAATATTTAATGAGAGTGTGAATAGTATTTTTTGTTTTATCACACATTTTTATTTGTGCATTTTTTTAATGCCAGTGACCCTCCTCACCAGAAAAGTTCTTCCACACATGTCCCAGGACTAGATGCAGTCGATTTATATGCCACTTGGCAGGTCCTTGCCTTAATAGCAGCTCGAGAAAGCAAAGCGGATTTTGATGGCTACACGTCGTCAGCTCACCAGTTCGCCAGTAGCAGCTTCCACCACTAAAGATCAATTTCGCTGCAATTTAAAAATGCATTTAACTCCGCCCCTGGGTTGGTGAGCTCATAAAACTATTGAGGCGTTACGGCAGAAGAGCTCCGGACTCGAACTCGAGTGAGTTACGCGGCGCAGCAGCCCAAAACGAGTTGGGAAAAACCTTTCAAACTTCTTATGACTTTTGCGAGAGAGAGAGCGCTGGGAAAAAACTTTTGGCTGTTGAATAACAATAAGCTGTGAAATGGGGAAACGCTTCAGCCGTGGCCTAGATCGCGCCAGAGGAAGCAGAAGTCCTGGTAAATGGCTTGGTAGATAAGAGCAGGTAGCTGGTACCTGGCAATGGCAAAGCGCTTATCTGGCCACGACACACACACACGCACACACATTTAGATGGGTCGGGAAGTGGGAATTGAGTCCTTAATGTGCGAGCGAAGGATGTGTCGAGAGTTTGGCTGGGCCACATAAATTATTCTGCCCGCAGCAAGGTTAGACTTATTATGAATTATAACCTGACACTCTTCTGATAAAATCCAGGAAAAAATGTACTCAAAAGGAAATTTATAAGGAGATTATTAGTTATTAAAATGTTTGGCTAGATGCGGAAAATGTGTATTAGGGAAATTTTTATTCAGATTTTTTCATTTCTTAAAATTTGTGTAAGTTCTTGGCTTGAAGTGGAAAGAGTTACTAATATATTAATAATATAAATAGTACTAAATGATAATTATAAATAATAAACAGCTTTCTCTGGTAATTAAGTTATATTTTACTTCTTTATTTATTTCTATTTAAAAACCGAAACCATTTGCAAAGTCAATTCCTTCAATTAAAAGCCTGACCTATATAAGAGAAGCTATATTTATGTGTTTCTCTAATTAATACATCAGTGCCTGAATGTTTCAAAGGTTATTTCCAAGTTGATAGCCCAAGAATCTTGAGAAATCAATGAGCTCAGCTCCCCAAACTTCAATCATCAACAGAAATAACTTTCCAGACATGCACCTGGTATCAAAGCAAACGCCTTTGATTTTTCCCCAAAGATTCCCCTCATAAAGTGTTGGTCAAGGTTGTTCTTGTCATTCTGGCTAAGAGCTTCTGGCCTTCTCATTATGGAAATTCTCGTAATTAGACAACTGCAAATAGGGCCGGAATAAGAGAGAGAGATGGCCGGAGCCGTAAGAAAAAGCCGAGCAGGCAAATGAAATTTACATTTCATTCTAATCCTTTCGCCCCCCGCCTGTCATTTGCACTCACAGCCATGGCTGGGCAATGGAGCCGAGAGAGGGAAGAAGGGAATGGAGCTGCATTCGTTTGTTCGTCTGTTGTACATTTTCATTTTCAACACAAAGTTTTGTTTTATTACCCCGAGGACACGAACAAGACTTTGTAACTTACAAGCCAAATAACAAGTTGGCCCAGCAGCAAGCCGGCAAGGGAAACTGGGAATGGGATACGGAATGGGAATTCGAGAAGGCTAAGGTACCGAGGGCCAAGGTTTGTTGCAGTTGTTAAAGTTAGATTTGATAATAAAATTACTTTTGCCTCTGCTGTTGCTCTGCCGCTGCCCGACTGCCCGGCTGGCCGGCTGTCCTGCTCCTGTGATAGCTTCTTGTTTGCCTTGTTTCTGCTCTGGGTGAAGTCCAAGTTGGCCCAGTTTGCCGTCGTGACTTTGTAATGAGTCTCCGTGCGCTGCGTGACCAGGACCTGTACCGAAAATCAATCATATTCCGAGCAGATTCTCGAGCCCCCGAACACGAAACATCAAGATATGCAATTAGTGGCATTATGTTTGAATGTTCAATCTCTAATGCATTGTAGCGTCATCGTTGCTTCCACGCCTCACTTAATCTTGTCCATTATGCAGAGAGTGACTGGACGACAGCCATCGTATGTGTCTTCCTCTAATGAACTGGCTACTTAACATGGCACGGGGAGACGGAGACCAAGCCCGGCTTGAAGTCCACTCGAGGTGCTGAAGGAGACGGAGTGACCTGTTAATGGATTCCCCGAATCCCCGGCAGCAGGAGGTTAACTTTAGACAGGGTTGTACACTCGAGGGGGTGACAAGCGGCTAATAACACAGAAAATTAGAAAACATTAT
>JAEIIG010015407.1:0-12859 GCA_018904695.1 Drosophila parvula
TTTTGAGACTGTTTTGGGCTTCAATTTTTTTAAACTCATAATAATTATTTGCGGTCCCTGGTAGAAACAAACAAATAAATGCGAGGCAAGAAATACAAATAAATAAAGGGAGCAGCAGCCACAACGCGCTCGCTTATTACCAAAATGGAAAAGTGCCAAACCAAAAATTGGTTTGTAGAGAGCCAGATACTGAAAGAGGTGAGCTGGCCAGGCCCAGGCCCAGGCCAGGTGGTGGGTGGTGGTGGCAGTGGTTAGATGGATGGATGGATATATACTGCTGGATGTGACCAAGCGAAGCGATGAAGAAAGCGTGCCCAAGTGCGACTCAAAGCCATCGAAGGTCGATGGCTACTTGGTCGCCTCGAAGAGAGAACAAGTGGCTCTTTTGGCTGGGTAAAAATGCATTTGAAATAAAACTGAAATCTATAAAGAATCTATATTTTTTAAATCTAAAAGGGATGTAATATATGTTGTACGTATTATTATATCCCTTAGAAAACATATTTCTATAAGAAATGTAATAGGTATTATATTCATTACAAAAACCATTGCTCAATTATTTCTTTGCAAGTTTATTTATGCCATTTACTTTTATTATTTATTGTCAACTTTCTTGCTTACTCTTTTGTTTATAAATTCCAATTTTAAGCAAAATAAAAAAGGCTTGACTCTCCCCTTAATTCAGTTCTTATTCCCACTTTTAAAATAGCATATTTAAGATCTTACAGATACAGATATTATATTTATAACATAAAATTCATTGCATTTTTCCCCTAAGTGCTATCTCTCTTTTTGACTTTCATTTTATTATTATTTCCCTCTTGCCTCTGTGTCTCATAGTTTATCGCTTGTTCTCCTCTGCATTGATACAATTACTTAGCATATTGTTCAATTAACAGGCACTTGGGGTCATAGGCAGCTTATCAGAGCCGCCTTTTCTCTGGCTGAGTAATGGTAGCTTGGCAGCCACTGCCACAGCCACTTGTCCTCCGAAAATTGAACAGATTTATTAATAAGATTTACCCCCATTAAGTCACTCCTCTCTGATGATGACTCTGATGATGAATACCCCAAGGAATATAGAGTATAGAATATAGAATATATCTCCATATAAGTCATAATAATTTCCATAACTAGCAAATGTCCGTCATACAAATGACCGTTAATTGATTGACACAATCATAATTTCCCAAGAATAATTCATGATTCGCAAATAGTATTTAAAATTTATGTGGAATTAACTCTCATTCGCTGTGCATTTATATATATTTATATATATCTTAATAATTTCTTTGCTGATTTAATGACATTGTTCAAAGTTTAAAAATGGCAAAACAGCTGTGTGTTTTTCTTTTATTTTGGTTGGTTTATTGGAAAACCATGGCGATTATTCGCAATCTCTTGGCCAAAAGTCACCCGCATGTAACTATACAACATGCTGTAGTGTGTGGCCCCTCCTTTCGCCTCCTTTCGTGACCATATTGATATGGATTGCAGCTTATCAGCGGACGACACACACATTGTGCGTCGCCCAGATTGCCAAAGGGCAACAGCAGGCAGCGCAAGGCAGCAAAACAAAAAGCACAGCTCGGTTTCACGCCTTTTTTCCCTCCCCCTCCCGACGCTTGCTCTTTTTTTTCTGTATTTTTCTCCAGGCTTCGCCACAGCCGAGATCAAAATAATAGCAATGAACAAGGGGTGCACCCCATGAGTTAAGATAAATATCTTAAAGATTCAGATCACTTGGGAATGTACATATTTCAAATTTTCTAGGTAAACGTAAGCCTTTTATTTTAGAGCTTCGAGAAGTTGGAGTTATAGCCAGCAATAAGCTTTGTTTAATTGATTAAATATATAAGATTTATAGCAGCTTATAGCTGTCTTTACTTTGGTTAATAAAAATAAATTCCTAAGAAACTTCGATATGTTATGATTGTAGTGCCTTAGGAATCAATTGAATATAACCTGTGCTAGGGTTCCCTAGCTATTATATTATAAGATGTGTTAGATGTTTAACAAAGTCTCACATAAATATTAAATAAACTAACTAACTAATGATACCAAGGAACTAAAGCTAGAGTAAGTACGTATAGGTTAAACTCCTCAAGATGTTAAGCAAATAAATTCCTGGAGCAAATTATTATTTTCACCGCAACTGTGTCTGTTTGTATTTTTTTTTTTTTTGTAAGTGCCTTTGCCTTAACGCCTTTTTTTAGCCGCTTGCCGTTATTGCTTAATTTCTCGGCTACACGACTACACATATAAAGATATATATATGTATATATATGGTGGCCCCAAGATAGAGCTATAGCCATAGAGGTGTCTGTGTGCGTCGTCGTTTTGCGATAACTTTATTGATTTCAACTTGTGATACCATAGTAGCAGCAGCAACAATTGTTGCTTTGTTACTTTTGAGTTTCGTTTGGAATTTTTGGTTCTTTTTTTTTTTTTTTTGTTATAAATTTTTTGCAAGGCAAATTCTCAATTGATTACGCACCCCTCTGGACCATAATTTGAATTTCTCTTTGAAGGAAGCCATGCTGCTTCCCGATTTAGCGCCACTTTGTTGGAGTTTTTGTTTGTTTGTTGTTGTTTTTTTTATCTCTTTAGATTTTTGGATTGACTTCTCGTTGGTGACTCCTTGTTTTTTTACTGGCAAAAAAATGTAATCTAAATCCAATGCAAATCCCTTGGCGGAAAAGGGAGAGAGACTGCGACGACTTAGTGACGATGACTAGGCGACGCCGGCAGCGACTACGACCGCGACGTTGGCGTTGACCACGAAACTTGAGTCAACCGAACACAGGTTAACACACACTCTGGCGCAAAGCACACACTCACACACACACACAGGTCTACAAATGCGAAAACAATAAAAAAAAATTTAAAGCTATATGTATTTTCTTTTCTTAATATTTTTTTACGTAATTCTTTGTTATTGTTTGCTCCGTTTTGCAGGTGTTTAATTTAGGCTTTATGTTCTTATTCAGGCCGCCTTTTCACTCGATTTCCGCTTGACTATATATCTTATATTATATTCCGAATTTGCACTATCATTGATGTATATTCTTGTCACTTTTTTTTTAGCACTATTATTTTGTATTTTCTTGTGGGGGGCAACCCGTATACGTCCGTTGTTCGTTTCTTCGCCCGTCACTGTTATTCACCCAAAAACTACAAACTGCCGACAATATTATGCAGCGTTAACGTCGCCGCCGGCAGAGAAAAGCCTACGGAAAATATTGAAAAGAAAAAAAAAACGCACACACACCACTGCCGGAGCTGGGGAGCTGCTGGTGTTGGTAGATAACGGCGGCTCCAGAGATATCAGCCCCGCAGTGGTAGAGCCCATGCCCATGGACTTATAGCATATGCACACACTTAGATAGGGTTCAGCAGAGCTGCGATGGCGACAGAGGAAGCAGCAGAGGCAGAGACTGAGACAGCGGCAGAACCAGCTGTTGCATGTTGCCCACTTTGGCTAGAAAACCGAAACCCCGAATTCTAGAAATTAATAGAACTAGAAGATACCCCTAGTCTCTTAAATCCCAAAAAAAAAGTCTATAGAACCTTGAAAAGATCTCTCATCGAATTTAACTCCCAGAACCGAGTTGTAAAGAAATTGTGAAAGTTATCCTTCTTCTAAGAACAAAGACCCTTCAGAATTTCAAGGAAACTAGCCGAGATATGGCTCAGATTATAGCTAAGTCTAGTTGGCTGATTTAGTTCGACTATTAGGCCAAAAAAAAAAGAACACAACGGTTTGGTTCTAAGACAAGTAGCAAGGCTAATTAGTACACAGATAAAATGGTAAAAGGAAATTTGCATTTACCCAGAGATCAGGGGATAAATAAATAGTTTAAAAAAAAACTCTTTAGTACCAATTTTATTTCAATTAAAGACCCTACCAAAACTTAGCAGTATAAGATGTTTCTTTTAAGTAAATCCCATGTTATAGTCACAGGAATGTGACTAATACAAAGTTGATTACATAGGGGCGGGATAAGAATTTCTTCATTATTTCTTAATTTCTTGATTGCAAACTTTCAGAACTAGTTCTTTTGGTTATATCTTGCTCTATCATTATGCTTTCTTTAGTTTTGTTTGCTGGGTTCGATTGCGCTACCTTTGCCAGCGTTGTTGTTTTCCACTCCGCCTCCCCCCACACGCTTTCCAAAGCTCCACAACAGTGTAGAGCTGATAACGCCAGACAATGAAATTGGCCAAAGAAATCGACGGAATAAAAGAAGCAGCACCAGCCAAGTATGGCTGCAAACAAAGCTGATCGCCTGGTAGCAATACCCCAGCCCTTTCACGATCCAAAAGGAGAGGCTATATAGCTTTCATAAACTATAGCCATAAGAAGGGGAAGAAGAATCTACAGTGGATGTCGCTTCAGAGAGTCACTCGAGAGAGTCCTCATTAAGCTGAAGAGCAAAGAAAGTGGTGAAAGATCAGCAAATATAATTAGCATTTACTGTACAGGCGGGGGTTAGTCCACTTGAATTTCCTTATTTATTTAACGGTCGATCATTAATCGAAACCCACTTATAAATCAAACATTTTTTGGGAACTCCCTAGGCCTAGGCGGGAAAATTAAAATTTAGTAACGGCTACTAAAACTTATGCAGGCAGCTTTAGAAGCACAATTACTAACATTAATGATTATTATTCAAAAACGAAGGTCTGTTTATTATTATTAAAATGTTATCATAGATAGCAAAGCCCTAAACTATATAAAAAAGCTAATTCTTGTTGTTTTCCTAGGATAATTAATTAAATTAAATTACATTTTGGACCATGAAAACTTGGGAAATATGAAATATTAATATCTTCAAGAGTTTAACCTTTTTGTTTTATAAAATATCTGCATAAACTACTCTAAAAATCATAATAGCTCTCAAGTTATAGAAAAATCCAAATGTTTTCTACAAAATAGAATCTTCTTAAATACAAATTAAGCCTATGGGAAGATCCCCGTATACTTACAAACTCTTTATCCACGCCAGTTGTTGATCCCGCGACCGTGGCTGCTCCATTAGTGGCGCTGCTGCCATTGTTGCTCCCGTTCCCATTCCCGCTCCCGCTGCCGCTGGCTGCCTCAAAGAGGGCCGTGGGATCTCCACCGGAGGCGCGATACTTTTCCACATCGGATAGCAGCCGCTCCAGATACTCCACATACAGGGTCTCCTGCTCCAGCTCTTTGCTTAGCTCACAGATCTTGAGCTTGTGCCGCTCGAGGCTCGCCTGCACGTCCTGCTCCCAGGCATCGGACAAGGAGCTCTGCGGGAATCGCTGCATCCACAAACGTTGAAAGTCGTCGAAGACGCTCATGTTGTGTGGCTGGTTGCAGCTGCCTCCCGTCGGCCGCTCCTCCTGGCTAGCTAATAGTTTTCGTTGATTTCAGTTGATTTTTTTCCTCCGATTCGATTTATATGTAGAGGTTTTTATACTCGGCCTCTGCTGCTGCTTCTTCGCGACGGCGTTTTGATGATGACGATGATGATGATGATGATGTTGTTGTTGATGTTATTAATGGTGACTTCTCGAGACGATGACGAAGAGAGGGCGAGGTTGGCTTTTATGTAACAACAGGCACCAGTTGTGCGTTGTCGCCTTCAGTGCCTGCAAGAGTGAGTGCAAGGTTGCTTGTGTGAGTCTCTGTAACTGTATTTGTGCGGAGTCTGTATCTGTATCGGTGAGTGCGTTGTGCGTCACAGTTCCTTAACTCAAAAGACTGGGTATATCCTTGCGTGTGGGCAGTAGCAGTAACAACAACAACAACAACAACTCGCAGGAGACGTCAAAGTATATCTCGGAGATTTCGAAAACCAACAATGGGCTGCATTTCGCTTAAGATACAATTGAGTATCTCTCAGATAAAGGGCGATTTCCCAGAAGAATTAAAGGGTTGCAAATGCAATTTTAAGGAAGAATGTTTTAAGTGTAACTGAAGGAAAAATTTTAATTTGAACCTCTAATGGCCTAGGAATTTTTGAAAAATGTTTTAAACGTTCAAATTCTTGTTTTGACTCATTTTTTCAATACTATAATAAGTCCCATAAACTACATTTACTTTTATTTGTACTTGGTAAACAACATTAAAAGTTATAAATCTTTCAACATGAGAGAGAGAGTATGAATTGTTGCGAATATAAATATTTACATTATATTTATCTTTTAAAGTTTATCTTCTGTAAGATAAAAACCTGCAATCTAATTCTTACGTTGGTTTTGTAACAAAAAAAAGAACCACAACAAAACTCTGTAAAAGAAAACAATATTAAATCGAATTTCGAATTTTTACGCTTTCTAGTTGGAATTAAGTTGGGTTTTCGAAAATAGCGGTTAAAAAACCGGTTTGGTAGCCCTGGTTTTCGGAAGACTGCACTTGCACTTGTAGTTGTTGTTGCCCTTTCGAATGACGTCCGTGTGTGTGTGTGTCTGTGTTTTGATGCTGCTGCTCCTTCTTCTTCTCGCAACTTTGTTGTTTTCTTTAGTTGACTTTTTGTCGCCTTTTCAGCCAAGGCCAAATTTGCTGAATGTTGTTTTTGCAAAACCTTTTTGGAGGCGCAGACGCAATGGATATCCATCAAGTTTTTCTCCATTTCTTTTTGTTTTTATCAAAACAACAACAAAAGTAAAGCAGCAGCAGCAGCAGCAGCAGAGCGACACCCACACAGACACGACGAAACACACAAACAAAAACACATGCAAAGCTCCTCGAAACATTGTGGTTGTTGTTGTTAGTTGCTGTCTTCCACCTTCTCCACAACTTTTTCCACTTATTTCTCCGCACTCTTCTCCTCAGCGACAGAAGAGACAATCAGTGGGCGTTGCAGCTGGGCGCAGCTTCAAAAACAAAAACAAAAAAGAGACACACGAAAAAAAAACAAGCCGTTGCCGCCAGCGATGCTTCTTTTGCTGTTGTTGTAGTCCCTGCCCAAGCAAACACACACACAATCACACACACACAGGTATTCGGACGCACACGACGCAACACTTCACAGTTATGTTATCCTTGCGTTATGAATTCTCACACTATTTGTTAGTGTTTGCCATTCCAATTAGACTTCGCTTAGAAAAAAAAAAATGATATTCACTCTTTGGCAAACACACACACCAACAACACTCACACAGTCGCATACGAACACCGCAGAGAAGCACACACAGACAACACATTTGCATATGTGCAGCGTCGATGGAGCATTTGTGTGTGCGTGAAACTCGGCTTTGGGCTTAGGATTTTTCCCTTTTCTTTTATTTTTCTCGGCCGCAACTCACGTTTCATTTTCCGCCACGATTTTCATTCATAGCTAGATGCACTAATTCAATCGTTCTTGTTTTTCGGCACACACGCATTTAGCAGTAGTTCACTTTCACATCGAATATCGACATATATATATATATATATATATTTCTCCGATTGAACACCAAGCGATTTCGATTGGCACCACAACTGTGTGACCGTCACCCGCCCGCTACAATATACCATCCGGCTTGGTAAAAAATACCATAACACCAGCAGCGCCAATATACCAAATATAAATTTTAATTCAAAAATTTTTCGTTTCATCTGGCAGCTTTTTAAGCTAACCAGATTTCTCATTATGGTGGTTATAATATTTACGTCCGATACTCATCATGAGGCGAGTAGATTAGTCATAAAGATAAAAGCCAGAGAGTATCATTTGAAAATAGACACACGTAACGGTTTCTTACTTGTTACTTACGTATTATCAGCCGCCCAAGGCCAGACATAGAAAGCACGACTTTTGTGATAAGGCTACGTTGTTGATTAATGATTATTAATTATTAATTAATAATGATCTCCTTCAAGTTTTTGATTTAGAAATTGTAAATTTTAGATCTCTATTAAGATAAATACCACACGGCAAGAAAATATCAAAACAGTGCTGCCATATGACATTTTTGGCAGTTATTTTTTGAATACACGACTAAATTTAAATGCAATTGAAGTCAATGTGAATAATAAACATTATTTTGACTAATAAATATATGAACACTCCCCCTAGAGAGTTGGAGGATACAAAGTCCAGCAGCCGTGTTGCGTTATCGAGCCTGTTAAGCGCTCATTCATTGATATTAATTAATTTTCACTGTTTTGCCGTGACAATTCCTATTTTTAGTAAGGAAAAACATTGACATTCCTCTCCGATCCCACACTCGTCTGCAGATCGACCTTAAATCGTCGCCTTATCGCCACCTGGCATTATCTGTATAGATATACATATAGTATATAATTAAGACTACGATTGGGTTTCTTTGGTCTCCGCCGGCTCTTAGTCAGCCGTTAGCTTGACAGCTCAGGAAACTTTCTATTTATGCCCGCACATACATAGATAGATAGGTATGACGTACCAAGAAGTCCATGGCAATGGATTTGGTTACGGATATGGATTTGGATGGATACGGGGCTCGTGTGTTTCATTGTCTTATCTTATTAATATAGATAGATAAGCCGAACGGATATATAAGACACTCGTTTTGGTCCGATGGCCATTGATACTAGGCGGTTGCTATTGCCGCATTATTATTTTATAACTACTTTGATTCTTCTCCAATTTAAATTTAAGTTGGTAGCCCTAAGGATACTCATAGAAAAACACACATACCGCAAAATGTCGTAAGTACAAGAAATATCAAGAGATATCAACAATAAAAGTCTTCAAGGATTACCAAGTGAAAACCATCGGGATATTAGATGGTATTATTTGGTATTAAATGGTATATAAAGTCCTGGTTGATTTCTATAGAGTGTACTACGTGAATACTAAAGTTAATTCTTCCCTGAACATTTAAGAACCTTACAAATAAAAAACAATTACCGAAAAGATCACAAAAATATCATATGGGACAATATATTTTAGAATTTGTATACCAAAATATAGATTTCATACAGTTTATTTAATCAAATATGAAAAAGTTCAATTCTATTTTAAAGCTTGTACACTCAAATATGGATTTAAGGAAGTTTATTCAAGCAAAAACATCTTAAATATTTGAAAAGAAAAAAGGATTAGAAAATGTATTAAGAAAAAGTAAATAGAAGTATCTTTAATAAATTTAAAGTCACAGTCGTCCTTGGAATAATAGTCCAGAAATCGGGGTAGAATCCTAAAACAACTGCCGTCGTAACCAGATTCCAATACCATGTTCTATGCGGAATTGTTCGACGTCTTCGGTGACTTATTAATCGGGTACGAGACTGAGATGGCAAGTGTCCCGCCTGCAGTCAAGCCGTCTCTTGTCCCCCCTCCTGCGGCACTAATTCGAGACTGTCTCTCTTTCCCATCCCCACCAGCTGCTGCAAGAAGTATGCCGTGTGCTGGATCATCCTGGCGGTGGCCGTGGTGGGTGTGACCTTGGGCCTGGTCTTCGGACTTCAAGGCAAGACGGAAGAGCCTCGCAGGATTGGCGCCGTGGCCTCGAACGGCGTGGGCTGCGCCGAGGTTGGTGGCAACATCCTAGACATCGGAGGATCCGCGGCAGATGCCGCCATTGCCACCATGCTCTGTGAGGGTGTTATGCTACCGCACAGTTTGGGCGTGGGCGGTGGCTTTGTCGCCACCATATACTCCAAGGAGACGGGCTTTATCGAGACGCTGATTGCACGGGAAACAGCGCCGGCGGCATCCCGGCAAGACATGTTCGTGGGTCGTGAGATCACAGGCGCCATCTCTAGTGCCATTCCCAGCGAGATTTTTGGATATTCAAAGCTGCACGACAAGTACGGTCGACTGCCCTGGAAGATGCTCTTCCAGCCAACGATCGATCTATGCCGACGCGGCATCGAGGTCTCCCGATATCTGGCCGGGGTTCTCGAACGCGAAGAGGAGCGTATCAGGAACGAGCCATCCATGGCCGAGATCTTTATCAATCCCAAAACGGATAATGTCTACAAGCAGGGCGAGATTATGTACCGTCACATGCTGGCCGAGACCCTGGAGATTGTGGCCGATGAAGGCGCCAAGGTTATATACGGCGGCGGCAGGGTGGGCCGGAAGCTGGTCGAGGATATCCAGGAAATGGGCGGCATCATCACCGAGGAGGATCTGAAAAAATACGAGTGAGTTTGGGGCGAACTGCTGATCCATTAAGGATCTTTCAAGGGAAAGAAAGAAAGTTCTCAAATTTGCCATCCGATATGTAATCTGCAATCCATCCTCCCTCCATTTAGTGTTCGCTGGGAGCCTCCACTCCATTCTCGCTTTAACGGCGGCTACGAACTGTTCACTTCGCCCCTGCCCACCAGCGGAGCTGTGCTGACCTTCATCCTGAACGTGATGGAGCCGCTGTTCACGAGCAACACGGACAAGTACTGGCAGCGACTGATAGAGACCTTCAAGCATGCGTACGGTCATCGCACCAACCTGGGCGACATTCACTACGAACCCTCTGTCCAGGAGGTGTACGAGAACCTCATCGATCCTGCCTTCGCAGCGGAAATAAGGAAACTGATACGTGACAACACCACCTTCGATGACATGGCCTATTACGGGGCGAACTTCACCAATGTCGAGGATCATGGCACGGCGCACATTTCCGTGCTGGCGCCCAATGGCGATGCCATTTCGGTGACCAGCACCATTAACAGCCATCTCGGGGCCAAGGTGCGGTCCCGCCAAACCGGCATCATACTCAACGACGAGATGGATGACTTCAGTACGCCGGGAAAGGTGAATACCTATGGGATACCCGCCAGTCCGGCCAACTATATTAAGCCGGGCAAGAGGCCCATCTCCTCCACCTGTCCCAGCATTGTTCTGGACACGCACGGCAATGTGAAGCTGATTGTAGGCGGGGCAGGTGGCTCCAAGATCACCACCTCGGTGGCCCAGACCATTCTCAGGTACTTTGTGCTCAACGAGCCCATCGAACGGGCCGTGAATGCGGGTCGGTTGCATCATCAGTTGGCGCCAATGAATATCGATGTGGAGCCGGATGTACCGCGGCATACGGTGGCCTATCTACGTGCCATCGGGCATGAAATAAACTTCCTGGAGAATGACAAGGCATATTCCGCCCAGACGGCCATCGGTATCTTGAGCAAGGAGCCGCATCCTGTCTGCGATCGAAGAAGAGTGGGCAGTGCCGTGGTCGTGGAGCCGGAGCGATTTGATTGAGGCGGGAGCATGAAGGCATACGTAGAAAACAACTCATATTGGTGGGAGAAAGTCATCTCTAAAAAACCTCTGTATATACAAATATTATACACATTTTCACATCACTGACTATTGTTTCTATATATTAAGAATTTGTTTAAAAATCGTTGTTTTGTCTATTAAATATATTAGTTGTTCTTAGGAAAAGTTCACTAATGAATTTATTATTCGATAAGGGGTATAGAAGGTGAAAATGTATCGATGCTAATCGATTTGAAAACGCAGACTTTCTCTCTTTAAGCCACATGGATTCCCAATAAGAATGTGCCAGTGGAAACATGTCATCACATATAGTATAAAATGCAAACAATACCAAGCCTAAGGATATTTCCATGATATTAAGGATATATTAAGGATATTAAAATATAACTTAGACTTTGAATGAGTTCATTTTCCTTATGGGTGGCCTCGTGTTAAACTATGTATAGACCATACCTGATAATGTGATATGATGCAGTGAAATTGCAATCCTTTTGCCTGCAGATTAAGTGGAAACACAATATGTCCTGTCATTTCGTTTATATACAATTTATTTATTTTGTAAAGTAAATAAAAAAGAAATCCACAGGCTGGTTGTGCCCTCGATTATGTACATTTTCAGTGGGAATCACGCATATTTGAGATGTGAAATATTGCGCCAAAGGAATATAAGGCTACAAGGCAATAAAACTTTAAATACATATGTTTAAATCTTCCTAGAATCGATTATTAAAAATAATAGCTGGAAATAGAATTGAAATTTCGATTTAAAATCTATGTTTGCATATAAAAAACAAGAAAATGTAAGCAAATATTTTATAAATTTGAATACAACAACCAACAATTGTTTGTGTTTGTGTGTTGGAAAGTGTTGTTTGGGATTCTGGTATAAGGAATTACACCGCCAAGGTATATTACAATGTATGATATATGTATATAAACCTAGGGGCGTAAACAGGTTTCTGATAAGCAACAAATCGCGGGAATTCGAAAGGGGGGGAAATGCAAATTGGAAATGCATGCGCGCCAAGGCCACGAATCGAATTATTTCGAGAGTTCGTTGACCTGTGGGGTGGGGGTCATTTGCCCTCATCACTGCAGTGTGTGTAGCGGGTCTTGAAATGATCGATTTATCGATTTCCTCTCAGAATTAACGAATAGAGATATTAGTATAGATGTACATGGCTTCTATGAGTATATATGTATGTAATATGTATGAGGATCGTGTGCTTTGCGGGTGTCCTTTCCTGGGTGTGTGTGTGCTCTTATACCAGAATGCGGCCACACAACACTTATTATAAAATATCATTTGGGAAATGAATGTCAACAGGAACAAGGCACGGCTCCTGCTAATTCAGCATCGAGGGTCGACCTTAGGCAACAGGTCGCAATTGGATTAAGGTTTTCTTTTGTTGAGATTTATACGCGATTCGAAGATGGTGACCTAATCGTCATCGTCATCTTCGATGCGTTTGCTCCGCTGTTTGGCTATTTTTCGCCTCTTGTGCAGCGCCTCCATGCGCATATCCTCCAGATCTTCTTGCAGGCCTGCGCACACAGAAGGGAAATTATGGGATTAGCCCGCCTTTGGGCCGAAGGATCTGTGAATATACTCACCCAGCTTTTTGCTTATGAACTCCTCGCGCTGCATTTGAGCAAAACTGGACTCCATGCTGCGATCATCATCATCTTGA
>JAEIIG010015409.1:0-26098 GCA_018904695.1 Drosophila parvula
ATTTAATTAAAAATAAAACTTATTATATATATATATTTATATTTATTAAAACCATTTTACAGTATTTTTAATTTTTTAATAACACACAAATTGCTTCTATTGAAATTAAAAACGTTCAGTTTTAACAATGATTTTTTCAGCTTTCTACGCAATTGAACAACTTCTAAAGCTAAAAATAATAATAAAAAAGAAAGATAAATAATGTTTTAAATCTCTTGCCTATACGAAAATCATGTGATAATATAATAATCTCCACAAAACATTTTAATAGTAAAACTATGCAAAAAGCAATAATCACGCAATGCAAACTTTTCAAGGAAATATTTAAATTATATACAATTATAAGAAACTAAAAACTTAATGCTGTTTTTCGAATCTACATAAATCGTCTAAAATAATTTAAGACCTTCATATTTAGGCTAAGCAACAAAAAATATTACTCATTTATTTTTTCAAATAAAAAATACTCTATACAATTTTTAACAATCACAATAAACAATAAACTGGTTAATGTAAAATGTACAAAACAGTGTTTTTTTTCATTTTGCAGAGCTTCAAGGAAAATGTTTTAAGGGCGAAAAGCTATTTATTTGGTGCGGTTTTTATAACTGTGTAATTACTATATTTTATATTTTATATTGCCTCGATTTATGGTATCGATAGACGGCTATACCATCATCGATAGTGCCATCGTTTGTTTTACATCACCAAACATTGGTGCGTTATCAGCTACATCTGTTATTTAGACGAGAAGCATGCTGGAAAACGGTGAACACTTTTTCGAAGGGGTTGAAAAACTCCTTGAAATTTGGTTCGAGGAGAGCCCCAACAGCGAGAATGACCTGCGGAACATCAGCAGGTTAGTGTAGGCAAATTGTGACATATTGTTATAATTGTGCATTTGTAAAAACCAGTCCTGGTGGTGCACTTAACAGTCCCCACTAAAAATTAGTTTACACAACTCAGGATTTCCTATATTGTTTATAACAAATTCATAAATTCTCATTGAGTAAATAAAATACAATATTTGTTACGCTAATCTATTGTTTCATACGTGTTTCTACCAAAAAAGGTCAATTAATATGATCTTTGAATTGATATGATTATTTGGCCATGATCTCCCCTATAGTGTTCAGGCGATAATTGTTTCATTCACTATCTCTGATTAGTAGAAGGCTCTTACATGCACATACTATCTCTTTCCGAGACTACCTAAATATTATTAATTTCAGATCCGACTGGGAAAAAGTGCTTAGCAACGTCAACTGTGAAATAATCAGTACTTCCAAGAATGATACCATAGATGCCTTTGTATTAAGGTAATATTTCATATGATTTATTTATTTTAAACTTATAACTAAAAAACATTTAAAATAGCGAGAGCAGCATGTTTGTTTCGAAGCGACGGTGGATATTAAAAACTTGTGGAACTACAACTCCCCTCAAATGCCTGAGCCTGTTATTAGAATTAGCTGATGACAACGGATTCGATGTAGTTGCTGATCTATTCTACTCACGAAAGAATTTTACCAGACCGGAAGTACAGGTAAAGGCTACGCACAAAAAGTTTACCAACTGTTGTACTATAAGTAATTCCTACTATATTTTTATTAGATAACTCCGCATCAGGGCTTTACAGAGGAAGTCACGTATCTGGATTCCATTTTTCCGAACGGGAGATCTTATTGTTTGGGATCTATGAATTTGGAGTGTTGGTACCTCTACACTTTTAGTCGTTCTGATATTAAAGCCTCTCCCAAACTAAATACCGTTGACGATAAAGATTCAGATTCGGATCCCGATCAGACTATCGAGATACTTATGCAGGATCTAGATCCTGACACAATGTCCATATTTTACAAGAATAAGTTTGCGAGTGCAAATGAAGCTACCCAGGTATAAAGATTGAGATCTTGTCTATCCTAAAATGTACGTATTTGAGTTTTTGTTTGTTTTAGAAATCCGGTATTGATACCATCTTACCGAGCATGCATATTGACGATTTTCTATTTGATCCATGTGGATATTCAATGAATGGAATTAATGACGAGGTAAGATTTTAGCTATACCAACAACAAGTATAATTAAATATTATATACATATGTTCAACAGGGAGAATACATGACGATCCACATTACCCCCGAAAATCAGTTCTCGTATGTGAGCTTTGAAACGAATGTTGCTTTAAGTAACTATAGGAAGCTTATAAATCAAGTGATCAACACGTTTAAGCCCGGTAAATTTATCGTAACTATTTTTGCAAATAAGGTAGGTGTCTCCATTATTTTGTAGTTAATTTCTATTTAGAACATATTCTTTATTAAATAGTGCTCACTGGCATACGAAACAATGAAGGAATTGGAAGTGGAATATTCAAAGGGATCGCATTGGAAGAGAACTGACATGCAGTGTTGTAATTTTCCATCATACAACTTACTTTTTGCACAATACTCGCATAGTGACCAAAATTGTGATAATTTATGAAATTCCAATAGTAAATAAATGTTGATTGTTGATAATGTTGAACATTAATACAATACAATTCAAATTAAAAAAAGAAGTCTTTTATTCCATAAAATATCCCTATTCCATAAATACAGAATTCCAAGCTAAAAATACTAGTTCAGTATTTTCATATTTTTACATGTTACACAAAAATTAAAATTTTTTTTTTTAACTCATGTAATAAAAAAATAATTAAAAATGTACTCGTCGAATTTGTATAAAGCCCAGTGTTTGAGAAAAGCACTACAAAATCCCATATAACTGGCTTTTTGTACACACCAAATACGGTTGAATTAATCGTACACCAAAAGTCCATCTCTAGCTGTATTTGACAAGTCAAGCCATAAAGAAAAGGAAAAATGAGTGCAACAACGAATGAAAACATTATTTGGACCATAAAAAACGGTGAAATTGACGCTGTGCAAGCTGCCTTCAAGAACGATGTGTGTGTTTTGCCCAATGTAAAAATACGTTTTATTTAATTTCATAAATATATACCTGTATACAGGCACAAAATGTGAATGAGGAAATTAAGGGACGGTTCCCAGTCCACTATGCGGCGGATTTTGGCCAACTTAGTGTGCTTGAATTCCTAATTAGTATAGGAGCTGACGTAGATGTAAGTAATTTGCATAAATCTAGGATATGGCAATTGAACAATGTACTATTCGCTGTTTAAATACATCTATGTCTACGTATATGTATGTACATATGAAGCATTGTCATATATATGTATATACGCATTTGTTTAGTCATACTGGAAAGCAGACGTCGGTGCAAAAACAGTTGCCGGCTTTCTCATTTAAAAGATAAGGAATTTACGGCCATTAAATGTATTCTTTCATTGTTCTGGAATATTTCCAATGCAGAGAAAAGACAAGCACGGTATTACACCGATTCTGGCTGCCATTTGGGAGGGACATACGAGCTGTGTGGAATTTCTTCTGAAAAAGGTTCGGTTAATTACTGTAAAACGTAAAATATATATTTAATTATAATTTATTAACGTGTGTGTTGCAGGGCGCTAGTAAGAGTGGCACTACTCCAGATGGCCAAACATACCTCGAGGCAGCGGAAAAGGATGAAATTAAGAAACTACTTGCATAAATTGTAGAACACTAATTATATTATACAAACCATAAGTTTCAGTATCAAATACATTTTAAAAAAACAGTCATCTATAGCTTTTAAAAATTACCGCAATATTTATTTTACTGCTTATGACGGATTCAGTTTTGAAAGAAATATATACAAAAAAAAAAACAATCAAATCTAGTTTATACATAGCGGTTAGGTTTTACCACCACTATGTTTGATCGATAGAAACGAGACATCGAACAAAGTACAATCTCCGTCATCGTCACAATGTAAAATTATTTAATTAATCATTAATAAAGTAGTAATATCACAATTATGGATGTTTTATTATGAATTAATTAGAAATCTTAAGGAAAACTAATATGTCTTCTATAATATAATTGATCGTTAAATTCATCGATACACCTTGGCCAAAAACTTCATTTTACCATCACTAGCTAGCTGAGTCTACAAGCTGTCGGGAATCTAATAAATTCATATAAAATATGTTTCGACCCGAGGAGCATGGGCTTGATCCCGATTTTCAGTTAACCAAATTCACCACCCACACCGGATGAAGTTGTAAAATACCCCAAAAAGTACTGGAAAAGTATCTAAGGGGAACGGAAATAGCAAATAAAAACAACGATGGATACCTTATCGGTGAGAGATGATAATAAATTCATAGTTTTAGTGTTAAACTTTGTATACTTTTGCAGGCTCTGGAATGGACTGTGCTGTTATACCACTAAATCGGCACAAAGAGTTACTACTTGTTCAAACCGTGGACTTCTTTTATCCCATGGTAAACGATCCTAAACTTTTGGGTCGCATTGCTCTAGCCAATGTCTTGAGCGATGTGTTTGCCGTGGGAGTGACGGACTTTGATACCGTGGAAATGATCCTTAGCACATCGACAAGCTTTACGGAAACTGAGCGAGACGTTGTGATTTCTTTAATCACAAAAGGATTTCAGGACTCATTGCAAAGCAATGGTTATCAAAAAACTCCACTAGTTATCAGGCATCTGAAGATCAATCCTTGGTGTATTGTCGGTGGCGTTGCGACGTCTGTCTGTCGAAATATGAATATTATTTTGTAAGTATAATATAACTATGTAGGTTCCGAGTTAATCTTTAATATTTCATTCTCTTTAAGACCCTCTAATGGCCGGCCTGGCGATGTTTTGGTACTTACAAAGCCGCTGGGCGGTCAGATGGCGATGGATGCCCATCTTTGGCAAATAAATAAGACGGAAAAGTACCAAACACTAATGGCTGAGTTCACTGACGACGACATCAAGGAAACGTTTGAAATAGCAGTTAAATCAATGACATATTTAAACAAAAATGGTGGGTTAGCTTAGCTTTAATATGTGTTCTGTAATAAATGCCTGTTTATTTTTTCAGCCGCTTTGCTAATGCACAAATATCAGGCTCATTGTGCCACTGATGTCACTGGATTTGGTCTATTGGGTCACGCCAAGAATCTCGCACAATATCAAAAGGAAAATGTTTTATTCAAAGTTGATAAGCTGCCGATTATCAAAAATGTCTTAAAATTCAGTTCTTTGATTGGCCAAAGCGCAAAGTTCCGTTCTGGCCGCTCAGTTGAGACATCTGGCGGTCTATTGATGTGCCTTGCTCCCGAAGCCGCCGACCAATTTTGCCAGGAGTTTGATCAAGTCACCAACGGATCACAAAAGTCGTTTAAAATAGGATACGTAGAAGAAGCTGCACATGAGTCCGAGTCCGATGCTGTAATGTGCGATAATGCCGAGTTTATTGAAGTCACTCTTTAAACGAAAGAAAAAAAAGACAACTAATTAAATGGCAGAAATTGATTATTCAACTTATGACGATTATTTCATAAAGGCTTTTAAGCTTGGAAATATTCTGAACTTTATTATGCATACTTGTGTATGATAAAAATGATGATGATTGATTAACCCAAAATTGTACTGTTTGTTTTTGGGTTTATGTTATCTAAGGGTCGGTTTCTTAATGTGGTGAAGGTACATTGCGGATGGTTTATCGATAACTTATGGAGACAATCCATTATCCTGCGATTACTCGATAGTCCTGTAAACAATGTACATATTTATACAGTTATAGATATTATTAATTCATAGAACAACGGCGTACACCTCACCTGTACATATTCCAGTATATAGCCCCCTTGATAATACCAATAGGCACCTCTGAATAAACACATGTTTATGGCTCCGACGAATGTCGCATTTGTCCTTATTTGGTACATTATATTGTTGGCCATCGTCGCCTATTCAGGAAAAAACACCCCTTAACGGGAACAAGCCAAAGGACGGCAAAGGACACACTGGCGTTGCCGAAATATTTATGAATAAAAAGAGCAAACAAATAAAATGTTAGGCAGCCAGCGATTGCTTTAGTAACAAACTCCACAATCCAAATCCGCCCACTTCTGTGTCTTTTGTGCCAAAGTGAATCAACGACGACAACTCTTTAAAGTGCGAAAAACCCCTTTTAATTTCAATCAACAAAATGTTCAGGAGCAAAAATGAAGGCAATATTGTGTACAAATGCACAGTGCGTCTTCTTGATGATTCCGATGTGTTAGAATGTGAATTTCAGGTTTGTTGTCCTCTTGAACTTAAGTGCTCTTCAGAAACATAGAACTCAATTGTATATGTGTACATATGTATATATATCTTAAGCAGTACACATCCTCGAATGGACCCTGTAATCGGTGATGTCCTTTTACTTAAAATATTGCTATTAAATAAATATTCAAATATAAATTCATTCAAAGAATTTATTGAAATGATGATTAATAATTGCGGAAGGATTTTTCCGCTGATTATTACGTTTGAATAATGCTTCGCCCTGAATAAATCTATAAAAACCGGTTGGCTTGGCGTTTGTTTTATGTTTTATTTATTTTTAGTACTCACAATCTGACCATCTGCAGGAAGGACTTTGATGGGGTGGTTAACGCCCTTTCTGCATGCCGGTAAAAGTGTGATACTCTTCTGTTATTATTATCCACGTTCTATAAGTAGAAAAATATTTTAAGTAACATTTTATAGTTTTTATATTATAATTGTGTATATTATATTTATGAAATATTAAAATGTTTAAGTTTTCAGTATTTATTTTTTTTAAATAAAAGATTATGGTAATAACAATGACATGTTTTTATTTTTAATTTAAAAAACTTACAACAAGAAAGGTTTCTGCTGTGTGGATTTGTGTTCCAGTTTTCCGATTATATTCCCGATTTTTCAACAACAAAATCTCCGTAAATAGATTTATTATTCAGATATTATCTTTTACAGCCGTTCCATAAAGGCATTTACCTCTTAGAGTATTTGTGTGGTGAGTTGGAAATAAAAGAAAAGGATTACTTTGGCTTGCGATATGTTGATGCCTCAAAGCAGAGGGTAAGTTAGTGCTGCCAAATACATATAGTTTTAATTAATAACATCTGAAATTCTTTTATATACTAGCACTGGCTGGACTTGTCCAAATCCATAATAAAGCAATGTAAGGGTAAGTATCGTTTAAGCCTTGCCATGCTCCATTTATATGTATAATGTTTTATTTAAATAGAAATGGATCCTTTGTTATTCTCATTAAGAGTTAAGTTTTATCCTGCGGATCCGTTTCGATTAACCGGAAATGCTCGGATTATGTTATACCAGCAATTGAAGCGGGATCTCCGTCATGGTCGCTTGTATTGCTCTTTGGGCGAGGCGGCTGCCCTGGGAGCCTTAATAGTCCAAGGTAAATAGTATATAAATTACTTGCTTTGCAAAAAAGATAACCCAATTAAATGTTCTAAAATTTTCTTTGCAGAAGAGCTTGGAGATTATAGTGAAGATGTTCACATAGGAGCTTACGTATCTTCCATAGAATTAGCCCTACGCCAGACCGAGTATCTGGAGAAAAAGATAATCGAGCTGCATAAAAAGCGCGAGCCTGGCCAGGATCTCTCTTTAGCTATGGACGAGTTCCTGGGTATAGCACGCGGTCTAGAGACCTACGGCATTGATCCTCATCCGGTGAAGGATCACCGGGGATCACAGCAATATATCGGCATAAATAACTCGGGTATTAGCACGTTCGTTACCGGCAAGCGATCTCAACATTTTCGCTGGAATGAAATACATAAAATCAACTTTGAAGGCAAAATGTTTATAGCTCATTTAAGTTATACGGATGCCAGCCGTGAGCCTGTAAGTATAACAATTATCGATTTATAATTTCTTTTATTTAAATTCGTATACAACATTTTAGAAAAAGCACACAGTTGGCTTTAAGTGTCCGACTGGAGCTGCTTGCCGCTATTTATGGAGATGTGCCATCGAACAAATGTTGTTCTTCACGTAAGGCAAAAATTAAATACTTGTCTAAAAAATTATTTAAAAATTTAGTTGTGTATATATTTAGGTTACCCAATAGCCAAAGTGCGGCTGTGATTTCTGGCGGTGGCTTCTTCTCCTGGGGCACAAAATTCCGATACACTGGAAGAACTGAGCGTGAAATTTTGACTGAAAATATAAATGCACTGCGAGAACAGAAGATCAACAATTCGAATTCAAGCAAGCGAAAGGCCAGCAGTGTACCAGCCACACCTTCCAGTCCCCAAGGCGATTTAGCGCAAATCCGTGGGTTTTCTTTACCATTTATGGTTATTATTTTGTATTGAAATATAATTAATTATTTAGGATATAGCAGCTTGCCGAGATCCACGATGTCGGAGCCTCTGGGTTATGGAATGCCCAATGGTGCACATTGCTATGGGCAGGATCACGTTATGGGCGATATAAATGGTGGCATACAAATATCCAGCCTGGAGCCGGTGTGCGAGGAGGCTCGGCTGCGATCGTCGAACCTCGACGGTATTAACATGTTGGCCACTCAAATCGGCGGCTACACCTATCGCGATTCCGTCGAGCATTCATCTACGGAGAGCGGACTGACAGTGAATGGCGGATACGATCATCTGCGGAAGCATAATGACTCTAAGCAGCAGCAGCATGGCAGCTACTCCCCGAATCTGTACTATGGACAGTCCGGTGGTGCTGCCGCCTTGAACTCCAGTTCGCCGAACGATAAGTTTTTACACGCGGATCAATCGCTGCGAAAAATGAAAAAGTTTCGCAAATTCCATCTGCTGGCCGCCTTTGTACCGTCCGTTATTTTTGTGGCCTTTGCGATGGCCGGAACAGCTGTGTTCATCATGGAGTCCGAGTCGGAGGCCTTCGAGCAATTGCGCAACTCCCCGGAGATGCTTTGCCTGCGCTACCAATACTATCAGCCTTTGAAGGATTTCGTTCTAGACAAGTTGGGCGGCAGGAGAAAGTGAGCAGGGGCGGACGGATGCTTTTTTTTATTGGATTATGTGTAGCATCGTGTTTAATTCCACTAACAACTGCATCGGCGGCGGGTGTTTTAATATATATTTACTTAAGTAAATCCTTTATTATAATGCTAAAATGATTCCATATATTAAAAAAGAAAAGCCTGAAATTTAAATTTTTAACACATAACTAATTCGTTCTGATTGGGTGTCGGAGAAAAATGGAAAATTTGCAGGATTATAAGGACTTTCCTATTACGAAACGAAGTAACTTGCTGATGAGCTAAGCTATAATATAAGAGCGGACCAAGTTGTATTACCTAGAAGAGGAGGAATGAGGCTCCAGGACATATGAATAGTAATCTAAAATATAACAAATACTTCGTTTTAAGCAGTAATAATTTATATCATTTATTTATTTTCCCGCCAAAACCAAAAGGTCTTCGAAAAACAGTTCTTTTATTTGTCGATATTGTTGTTTTCTTTTTAAATCAATCTTATTTGTTAGCTTTAATTAAGTAAAAGGTTTTATTAAATAAATAAATGTGACTATCTTTTTTATAGTGACGATATATTATCATCAAATGAATTTACATACATCTCTATATATCTCTTCTAATCGAAGCTGTGTGGGCTTACTAAAGAACCATGTCGGCTTGCAGTCCCAAGGATTCCGAGTGCTTTTTGGCCTTCATCCTCAGATCTGCTATGCTCGAACTCTTGCTGTGAGCAGCGGCAAAGGCAGCCAGATTTATGGAGTATTGTGGCACAGAAAAGAGCCCGGCTGGCACCGTTCCACTGGTTATCGCCGCCGCATACTGCAAAATATTTTAGATACATATTTAAACTATTTATTTATTTTTAATTTTATTTACCTGATGAGCTGCCACGGATATAATCGCTGGATCGAATGCTGAAAAGGCGGCGGCTGCAGCCACCGTGCTTGAAAACTGCTTCACAGCTGAACGCGATATCGCCGGAGTACTGTGTGACGACGCATCCACGTTTGAGCCCTTGCCGGTAGTCGAACTACCAGATCCTTGCGAGCTTGCATTTGTCGCAATCGTGGGATGTTGTGACGGAACGGATGAGCTGCGAAGTGCAGCCAGGCTGACGTAAGGCGCCACGCGGCAGGGCTCCAAAGGTGTTGCAATGGGAGGACTCCGGCTGCCCACCAAAAATCCTTTAAAATAATTTTTTTTAGCACTTATATAATTGCAATAAAAAGACTTGAACAGCCCTGCTTTAAACCATTAGTTATATTTAACCTTCGGTTATTAAACGGTCAGTTTTATTGGGTGTTAAGTTAAAATGAAATAAAGCAACCTAATTTTAATTTGGCAAGCAAAATTTAAACAAATGTTGGTAAGAAGGGAAAACCGCATCAAAAATTTATTTAATCTAAACCCCATCTCATGGTGAATATTACCAAAATTCTTTTAACCTAAGAAATGGTAAGTGTTTAAGAACAGAATTTCTTTTGCAATATTTTAGATTTCGAAGTATATTCAAATTGTAAATAAATTTTGTTAACACTTTTTTACATAAAGTGGGTTAATGAAAAATATACCTCATGCAAGCACCAAATTACCTTGGTGCAAAAGAGAGGTATTATGCAAGTACTTAAACTCCGCTTACTTTCTAGATTGGCAAATCGTTTTAAGATTCATTCAGTGACAAGTAATTGAATTCATTTTGTAATTTATTGCTCGAAAAACGCCCCGGGCTCGGGAGCTGCGTCATTCAACCACAGGGACGTGTTGTTGCTCCTGGAAGGAAGCACACATACAAATGGGTCTCCAGGGACCGGGAGGCAGGTTAACGTCTTGTTTATGGGTGGTTCACCGGCGGAAAAAGAGGCTGAGAATTGATATGAACCCATAAAGCGCTGCCCATTCGTAGTCTGCTGTCTGTTGTGCTTTTTTTATGCCAAATTTCAATTTGATTACATTTCACGAAACTTTTTTTTATGCGTGTTGTGTCCGGCCCCCGGTATTGAAATATGGCAACATTAGGCTGGAGAATTTGATAAATGTGATTAAATCTTTTAATCCAATTAGGTACCGCCCTCAAAGCTCTTTAAGCCAATGCTATTTCCGATTTATTGCTTATTAATGGAAATAGGGGATTGGGTGAGAGTTGTTTTGTTTTGTTGAACAAAAAACATACTATACAGAGCTAAGAAACATTAAATTATATATTTTCATTAATTCCTTGCAAAATTTTAAATTTGACCAAAGTAACAGATTGTGTACTATTGTACTATTGTGAATAATTTCAAGAGATTTAAATAAGAGACAGAGATTCAATAAACATAAATAGACTTTAAAAATATCTGTCGTGACTTAGCTCATCCGTAAAACCTTGCAATTTATTCTGTTTTGTTTGCTTCCCGAATTATAATCAATTCTCACAATCACATCTGCTCAGATTCAAATCCCTTTGGCAATATACATAATAAAAACGTTCTTTTTTTTAGCGCCAGCACAACGGCAACACAAATCATTGCTAACTTCATCAAATTAAATATTCGAGCAATAAAATAGAGAATACAAAATGCTATTGAGTGAGCTTGGGAGTTGATGAATGGGATAAAGTCCCTGGAAACGAGGGTTGAAAGGCCGAAAGCCGGTTGAATTAATGAAGAGACATTTAAATAACTGTGAAAACCGTAACATATTGGCACTCGTCGTCGAGTTGATAAGCCAGAAAATGAACAGTATTCCGGAATGTAAATGGTCTTGGCTGATTTTTGTGTACTTAACTAATTGCAATTTACACTTTAATTAAGCTTAATTGGAACAAAAACTTGGCTAGCTTGGGCGTCTGGTGGATGATGATGATGATGGAGACAGCTTAATAAAGCTTAGAGCACTGATTATTTTTTTGGTTACAATATCCATTTGGTTTTATTTCGGTTATATAAAATGTTCGTATTAATAAATTGAAACTCATTATAAATTGTTATATTAATTTAGTATGGCTCACCTTTGTGCATTTGGTTTTCATGCTTTCTACACTTGGCTCTTCTATTTTGAAACCAAACCTGAAAAAATATTAATACACAAATCACTTGATTTATCTTTTAAAAATTATTCGAGAGAATTGCCACAAAACTTGAAAAAGAGTTTAAAAATTTGCAATATTAGTTTTTGTGCACCTTTTTAGAGCATTTTCGAATGATCAACAATTTTTGTGGCTCTCATGTATATATTATAGGTTCTTACATAAACTTTTAGATTTGTATTTCACATTAATTACACTGGGGATGCATTCAGGAGTTGGAAAGGCTTCTTCCTTGTTCCACAAAAAGCTAAGCAATTTATTACAGGCCATAAAAACAGTGACACTCCTGCTGCTGCTATGTAAGTACATATTTCATGACCACATAGTGTCTATTGCTGGCACCCTGATTGAGCATTTAATCTTTAACCGGCGTACCCCCTGAGGCTTAAACAATTTTCTACTTGTTTCCCAGACTAACAGGGGAGTGGCGTAAACCACTTAACACCCCATATATTTTTCACAGCGATGGTGGTTGAAAAATCAAAGCTGGCTTTCACAAAACTTGGAATCCAAAACAATTTTTTTGGGGAGACAATGTCCTGTTGTCATTAGTACAAGTGTAATGAATATCAATTGAAAATCAATTTGTGCTCACAGGGTCGAAGGTCCGAACCCTCATGTTGTCATGTTGCAATTTTCAAGTAAATTTATGACCGGTCCACGCAAATAATTACCTGCACTCTGGCCTCGCTAAGGCCCAATCTCTGACTCAGTTCCTCGCGCATGAAGGCATCGGGGTAGTGCGTTTCCTCAAACAGCCTCTCCAATTCGTTGAGCTGGTCCAGCGTAAAGTTTGTTCGCGATCGCCGCTGCTTGGTGTTCACCACCGACGATGAGTCCAAGTGGTCGCAGTGCTCCCGGAGTCTGTTGGCGAGCTCCGGGGAGCAGCTCCTCTTTTCGCACAACTCTGGTTTATCGGGCGCCAACTTTGGCGTGTTGCTGTCATCCGTGGACTCGTTTACATTGCCCACTATTATCGCTGAAACTTTCGAGTCTGAAATAGCACATTTCATATATAGATAACATTGATCTTTTATGAACAAATTAATTTGTCCTCTTTTTTAACAAAACAATTATATATTCTTATAAACAAAATCTAGAAAAATGTACATAATTGGGGCCATCGTTTTAATTAATTTCAGATCGAACTAAAATAATAAAAGCACACATGAGAAGGGGGTAAATTCCACAATGTAGTTGGAACAAGGATCACAAGTAAATTAATACTGAATACATTGGCCAATATGTTGTACAAAACCTCTACAATTTGCATCGCATACTTTTAGATACCTTTTTAAGGGTTTTAAAAACGAAAGGGATTTCTGGAGCACCATAGTATACTCGTATAATTATAAGATATGGCTCAATAAAATAATAATATATATAAAAATATAGTATAAATTATCAAAATGGGAGCTCGTACGAAAATATCAATATAAATCTACGAAAAAAATGGTGATTGGTCACATATTTTTACTTAAAAACAAATTAGTTTTATGGTTATGTATTTCGATTACAAATATGAGTGGGACATAGTTAAATTAGGTTACTTTAGACATATTTTTTCCATAGCACAGAATATAAATTTTTTAATAAAAACATTACAAAAACATTTAAATTAAAACACCATTTAGTTAAATATAGTAAATTCGGTGCATTAAAGAAGGTATCTTAGGAAAAACTACATTTTAAAAAGGAAGGACACTAATTAAAGTGGTTTTAATGGCAAATCGATCCGACAGTCTACTATCTCCAAGTGTTAATATTATGTTTGCAATTTTATTTATAGCACATTATTTTACCAGAAGTTTTATATTTCACCAGATCTCTAGTCTCACTTTATCTCTATTCTAGGACTTTACCAGAAATTAGGAAATCCCTTATATCAGTAGTGGCCACAGTAATTCATTGACATTTTAGATTTTTATTTGTTTGAGTAAGACCGTGAAGTTTCGAGGGCCCATTCCGACGCCATACGAACACGCCATACGAACACTATCGGTGTGAGCAGGGGGCTGGCAGAGAAATTTATTGACTCGCGAGTCTTAGCAGGGCGCCACACTGCTCCATGTATATCGTTCATATTAATTACTCAATAGTATGTATATATTTACATCAGCAACTATTAGTTACCAATAAATAAATATACATATGACTCATGTCTAACAAAAAAATGTATTCTTATTTTTCTGGCTGAAGAATTATTATTGTCGTATTTAAAAGCGAGTTGCTATTCTGAAATTGACTATAATTATTGAAAAACAATCATCTGCATTTTCTATTTGGAGATACATACTCGTACAAACATATGTACGTTATGATTTCAATTTTTTTTTATTTAAACCAATTAAAGCCAACACAACGGATCACAAATTGAAATTTAAACTTCGTCCTGCCATGGAAAATGTTATCTGAACATTTCGATATTATTAGAGAGAATTATTATAAAAGTTTGCAGTTTAGTCCATTGCTGATTCCCGACGGGTCTGGTAAGTATTCAAAAGCTTGCTTATCTTAAGTTACCTTCCGGCGGCGATTCCACCTCCAAATCATCTGATATTAGCCAGTTTTTGGGCTTTGGCTCTGCCACTGCCACTGTCTTGCGAATATTGGGACTTGGGCTATATGTTTCCACACTCTCTACTTCTGGAAGGGATTCCTCCGTCGATGGCTCCGGAACTGATGCGTCGGCGATTATTGTATTACTTTCGGAGACGGATAAATCGGTGATGTCTATATCCACGGATTCGTCACCACTGGCACAGGTATCGGCGTAACTGCCGCCGGAAGTGGAAATTGAATTTATGAATATGGCGTTTTTCACTTCCGTGTGCTTTTTAATTCGCGCGCCGGTCATCGAGTTGAACAAAGCGTGAACACTGTTGTTAGTTAAGTTAAACTCAAATGATTTTGTTACAAACTGTGCCAACTGCTCCATGCTCTTTTAGTAAATAAATGATTGCCGCCAACGTTCTTTATTTATTTATTTTATTCTTATTATTTGTTTTTTTTTTTGCGCGTTCGAGCATAAGTTGCTGTAACGAAACTTAGTTCCCGACTATTTTATAGTCAACACCAATGGCATTCGGCGTGCCTAATCACTTCACTTTGGCTCTTTATTGCTGCGCATGTCATCCAAGGCTTAACCAAATCCTTCGATATTCCCTTGATTACTTTAGGTGAGAGAGAGGCACCAGTGGCGAAAGTCCTTTTTTTCGCCATAGAAATTAAGTGCGAAGCCTTCGACAACGACGGCCATAGACAAATTTAACTAGTTCAACGTATTGACTTTCCTCAATTAACATTTTTATATCCCAGCTTTGCATACTCCGTATATGGATGGCGCACTCTCTCTCGAGGTAACGCTACGTTCAAAAAATCAACCCCCAAAAGCAGCAGCAGCAGTTGTAAAGTTGCTGTGAAGTCCTGCCTACGTCGGTCCTTTAAATTGCTCTCATTGGTCTACAGAGGCAACGCCGTAATTCCAAAGTGGTTGCACCGCTGAGAGCAATTCCACCTTACTTTCCTATTATTGGTTATATGGCCATTATAGAATACAATGTATCCATTAAGCGGGCGACGAAATGCATTATAATTTGCCATAAATGATTCAGTTTGTGGGAGGAGTTAGCGTTCGGCGACCAGAGTTACCGATCAAGGGATTTCGGCTTTTATCACTTCATAAATACTTTTAAATTCGCTGTGCTTTATTTTGTATTTACCTCGTCCAAAAAAGTCAGGCATATTAGCAAGCGGAAGGAGTCCCCTTTTATTGATTTTGGGGGCGGTCGCAATGCTGTGTTATAAAGGGTTTCACTTGGCTTATTGCCACGCCTTTAAAATTCATTATATCAGTTCTCTTAATGACACTGTGCAACACAAAACCATCGATAACATGACAAAACTTATATTTGTACAATTTATCCTCAATGAAGCACACGTAGAAAAAAGACTAAGCTGTGTAAGCTTCGAGTCAGAACAAAAGTGGTGTTGTACAGTGTAGTGTCCAGACATTAATTCATTTCGTTACTTTCTTCCTTTCTTCAGGAGTTAGGTCAGCCTTAAGGGAGAGATAAATAATTGAGGGCAGTATATATGGAAATCTATACAAAAGAAAAGTTTTAAGTTCGGACTAAAATCGTTCTTAACTTAAGTGGTGAAATTAAGAAAGGACATTATTTAGAGCATCATTCAGACTTCTATGGCTCAAATAAAAACTTATTTTTTGCCTTATAATTAATTTAATACAAAAATAATAGTATTAAGGTATTTAAACTACAATGGAAATACAATAAAAAGTTTACCTATACATAACTTTGGTTGGTTAGCAAATGGCTTAAAATCCGCCGTTTACTTTCTTTATTTGTTAAATATTTTATTAAGCCTTTAAACTATTGCATATGCAGCATAATTGGCAATTCCACACATGTTAACCCCTTTGCGAATTCGCATAAAACCTGATTCACCCCAAAGTTCGCCCCACCAGTTCTTTAAAATCCAATAATCCTTTCCAAAGCCAATAACCAACATGGCATGATTTACAGAGGCGGATGAACACGCTGCATCGTCGTAGATGCCATCACTGTAATAACGAAATATCATTCACAATTTGTATACCAAATTATATATATTATTAATTATTTCTAATTACCTGTACAGTTGAAATGTTTTAGGAGTAGCATTAATTGATATGGCCACTGGTCCGATGTGCGTAACAGCGGCTTGAATCGCTTGCTCATCTCGCGTAGGTAAAATGGCCCAAGAAGTTACATTGACGACCGATAAGTCACGAACAAACTGACATTTTCCTTTCTTAAAAAAAAAAGCATTTATTTTATTAAAAGTTTAGACTTTTAAAAGTCAAATTTTAGTACACAAGAATCAATAAATTAATTCCATTACCCTTTGATGTCATTGACAAAAAGTAACGTAAGGAAAAAAAACTGAAGTCAAAAAAAGCCTTTTCGCACGGTATCGACTAATTTATATAAAATATATATATGTACATACATATATACAAGAAGTTTTCCAAAATTACCTTTGAAACATATTTATAATCTTCGGCCCTCATTATGCCACCAGTGCTCTGCAAATAGTTTAGAGTGTTTCGTAAAGATCCACCGACGCATCCTTGATTTCCATGTGACACACTGCAGTCTACAATTTGCTGCTCACTAAGGCTCAGGATTCTTCCAGTGCGTTTGAAAACCTGTCCCTCGATACTCTCGGCAATGCTAAAAGCGTAGCACGAACCGCATGTTTGCTGATTATGCGGCGGCGTCCGAAATCCTTTTTGACGCCAATCTAAAGTTTCTGGCACGTTTGTCATCAGGGGAGATCCAACTATTTCTGCAATGTTATCAGCACCTTCTTTTGAGTGACTCTTCAATAGTCGAAGATATCCTTTAAGATAACCGTCTGTGCTCTATGTAGAGAACTAGTACTAATATAAGATGCACATTTTCTGATTTAAATATAAATTCCCATACCATGTCAGCGAAATTATTCGGCTTCAACCTAAAGGTTGTCTGTCCATCCTGGTACTGTTGGTTATGTTCCTCAATAACTTTGTAATTCTCTTCGAAGGCCTTAAAGCTCCTTATTTCATCATAGTTGCGTAGATACTTTCTATTGTTATTACTCTAGAAAATATTGAATTATGCCGTTTTCTGGTCAATATTTGTATTTGATTTTGCCGAGAGTTTTCATACTTTAAATATTTCAAATTCGCCTTTGTAATCAAAAGCAGAGGAATTTCCGTTGTTAATTTCAGAAGCCACAATATAATATTTTAAGCCACATAAACAGCCAAGAACTATAAGTTTCCACATAGCTGCCACCGTTTTCGTTATGACCACAACGAATCTGTATACTATAATATGAAAAAATAGCAAATAAAGCAATTTTTCATGACAATGCAACATAAACAAAAAATAAACAAGTTAAGCTATATTAAGAGGTCAAGAATACCGAATACCCTATTAGGTTAACATCTGTAACTTTTAAAAATTTCCATTTCTAAACACATTCGAAATGTTTCAAAATATATTTCAGAAGACAAAATTTATAAAACTATGTATATTCCAACATGTATGGCGATCGCAGCGTAAACTACCAATTAAACTAACTGCAGCTAATATATGATTTTGTAATAGTAGAATAAGTTTAAACTGGACAGATAAATTAACATGGTTTTGCGCTCCAAAAACGAAATCACTAAGGTTCGATTTTGCATTTTCTAGTTTAAGTTCTAGTAGCTTAACTGTCAGTAAAAGTATGACCCAACAACCCCGCTGTTGATACAAATTGATTCCCAACCATCGATACATTATACGATGACCAAACGATATACGATGACCAAACGATATACGATTTTGTATTATATTTTATTTATACTAAACTTAAAAATATAAAGGAACTACATACATATACTAATGTATATATGTATGTAGTTATGTTACCTATGTATGTATGTACATATATATATTTTTTAATTAGTCAGCAGTTTATAAATTTACAAAATCATTTTTTTATTAATTTTCTGCCAATAGTTTTTTTTTCAATTTATGTAAATTGAAAAAATAAACAAAAGCTTAATTAAGACATTTCTAACTGTGAATTAAGTAATTCCCCATATAAATATACCTAACTCCAACAACCTTCGTCATAAATGCCAACCGCTGTACATCCGTGTTTCATTCTCAGTTGTGTCAATTGTGTCAGATATGAATATAGGTGTTGTACTCTTAGCCTAAAAAAACAGCTGTTTTGCATAACATAGCGAATCCGGTTGATTTGCGGTCAAAACAAGAACCAAGGATGATTAAATCTGCTGTTAGCCGGCTATTACAAAACAGTCCAGTAAGTTCGATTCCTACTAATGAAGTCTAGGTAATTACGCACCAATTACAGGCGTCATGTGTGGGACGGATGAACTTGGTTCGCCGCAATATCAACCTGATTCCCATGGTAGTGGAGCAAACTGGTCGAGGTGAAAGGGCTTACGATATATTTTCACGCCTGCTAAAGGAGCGAATTATTTGCCTGATGGGAAACATTACCGATGATATAAGCTCCACCGTGGTAGCTCAGTTGCTTTTCTTGCAATCAGAGAACGTCAACAAGCCCATACATCTGTACATCAATTCCCCTGGCGGCGTTGTAACGGCTGGCCTTGCCATTTACGATACAATGCAGTACGTCAAGCCGCCGATTGCAACGTGGTGCGTCGGCCAGGCCTGCTCGATGGGCTCACTTCTACTGGCGGCAGGCGCACCGGGTATGAGATACTCTCTGCCAAATGCTCGGATTATGATACATCAGCCCTCTGGCGGCGCACAAGTAAGTTCACGGTGCTGTGGAGTCATTCTGCATAACTAAGAAATTTATCTTTATTTAAGGGTCAAGCCACAGACATTCTAATTCATGCCGAGGAAATCATCAAAATTAAGCGCCAGCTAACCAAAATTTATGTGAAACATGCGAATAACTCGTACGATGAGATGTGTACACGAATGGAACGCGACCACTTTATGACACCCGAAGAGGCTAAGGTCCTGGGCATAATCGATCACGTCCTCGAACATCCACCGGAGACGGTGTCAGAAACTGGGCCCACGTCGGACGATGGCATAGGTAAACCCCTATCAGACGACTCAGAAAAGAAGAGATCCAAGCAGGCTGCTTAAAATTTTGTTTGAGGTGTATAAAATCCAAAATTTATCCATACAACTAAAATCAATTTGAGTGCGATTCGACTTTTAACTCAGAATGTGTATAGTTTTCAATAATACCAACAAAAAGAAAAAAAAAATGAATTACGGGGTTTTTCCTTATGATAAAAATAATATTACAAAAAAGATTAAAACGGCACCCATCGAACGGTTCATCTCAGACTCTTCCTTAGAGAATCGCCCGGAATTGAGACATATTTCTGCTTTTCAAGTCGATCTGCATTTATTTCTTATTTAGAAAATCTAAAAGCTATATCAGAAAAGAGATACTTTTTTTGTGTGCGCACACCACGCATCATATTCTTAATTAAGTTGAGGAATTTAGCGAGCTCAGCGTTTTACTTTTAGCTCTGATCCATTACGATAATATCTGCTGCACCGGTGATGGAATCTTTCTGAATATAATCATAGATCTTGCTCAATTCTGGGGTCTCCTTGATCGACTTGAGGAAATCCATTAATTGTTGATTTTTGTCTGCAAACCGAACCGAATTGTAGTTAGTTTATATTTTATTTTTAAATATACATATATTTTCTTTGCCGTTCACTTACTTGCTTTGGGTATTTGCGAAAGGGCCGACACAGCACGCAGGGCTGAACGCTTCAGTTCGTCCTGCTTTTCATACTCCTGTTTTACAGAATTTGCCTTCACCTTGTGGGTGCACGTATCACGTAGTTGCTGTATAAATTGATCGAGTCCTGAAGAGGAGAATCACGTTAATAAACGAAACCAAGTGCAAAGGGCAAGGATTTACTCACTTAGAAGAACCTTATCGGGACACAAAATGGCCAGACGTGCCGTCATCAGGTAGGTGAGCATCTTGATGTCGTAATGGTCGCAGAGGCCGGCTTGTACATGGTCCAGGAACTGCATGACATCCACACGATCCAAGCCCTGCTCGAGCAGTGTGTACATGCACTCAAAGGCCGCCTTGCGTATGTCGAGGCCATCGTCAACGGTGTGCTTGAACGGTCCCATCTCCACCTCCCGGATCAGTTCGCTCTTTACCTTCGTCTCGGAGTAAAGCCATGGCAGCAGAGTGGGCAACAGATCGCGCACGAGGCTCGGCTTGTTGTGCACCGCCGAATTGAAGGCCACGAGGGCCACACGTCGCACCTGCGGCTCCGGATCGCGTAAAGCGAACAGGAACTCGCCTATATTCTGCTTAAGCAGCACATCAATCGGCTGCGGCTGATCCGAGATGGTGAACTTTACCGAGGAGACCACAACGGTGCGCATGGTGGCGCTCTCGGAGCGCAGCGCCTGCTGCAGCTGCGGAAGCAACTCATCCGGATTGACCAGTACCAATTTGCCCAGACACTCGGCCACCACGTTGCGAGATCCCTCCTCCGAGCACTCGCAGTGCTTAAACAGCTGCGTCCAAATAGATGGCACCGACGGCAACAACTGGGCCAGTCCGCTAGGTGATACCGAGAGCGAGGATATCACCTCCTTCAGTGAGTGCAACAGCAAGTACTGACGTTTCGGCTGCACTTCAATCTCGTTAAGAATCAGCGGAAGGTATGTCTGTAGGCTTCCCACGGAGACAGCGCCCAGGGCATGGGAAGCGGCCGCCTTAACGTCCTCCGAGGTGGCCCCAAAGCATTCGATAATTGTCTGCGGCAACACCTGGATGCTGCTCAGATCAAAGTGCCGCCCAATTTCGCCGATGGTCAGCAAACAGAATATAATCTCGGTGTCGTTGCGCTTCTGCAGGTCCGTTATCAGCTTGGTAGCCAGCGGCGTCGCCACCTGGGGACACTGTTGTGTTAGTGCGGCAATGCACTTGGCTGACGAATGATATGCCTGTTTGTGCAGCTGCTGCACCGTTTCGCTACCGCCTGGTGCAACAGCTCCAGCACCACCAGCGGTGCCTCTGAACAAAGGACCGTCCGTACCACCAGCTAGAACAGGCGCCATTAGCTTCGACACCAGGGAATGGTAATCCAAACCGGATAGCTGTGTCTGCACCAATGCCTGGAACAGCTCCAAGGTGCAGTTCAATGCAGTTCCCTGTAACAAGAGGTTGTTTTTGATATATTTATATATATATTTGTAAAGTTTGCAGCGAAGAGACTTGCCTGAAGCAGAGGCGATCGAACTAATATAAGCACCGATCGCAGAAACTGTTCGTGTATGCCCACCAGCGCCTGAGGTTGCCGGCGCGCCACAGTGCTCAAAAGGGTCAGCGAATACTGGGCTACGTGCAAATCCGAATCAGATATCAGTGGCGGGATCTCAACGATGGCTGTCTGCAGCAAATTCGGCTCAAAGTTGCTTGAATAATTTATGACAATCTTGTTGATAAGATCGAGCGAGTGCAGCTTCAAAGCGCGATGATTCTTGCGGAGAAATGTACCCAAGGTGGGAAGCACATCGTTGAGGATCGGCGTTAGGTCGATGCGCAGGGAAGATGCGGCGATGAGGGTCAAAGCCTTGACACTGCTAAGTCTGGTCACTTCGTTCTTTAGGCGCTCCATGAAAATTGGCAAGCATACGGCCAACTCGCTCTGCAGCATATCGCCCATGTTTGCTATTATCTGTCCCATGCAGGCAATGGCACGCTCCTTCACCTCCTGATCGACATCCGTCACCTTGAGCTTCTGCAGCGTGCACGAGTACACGGGGCCCACAAAGGATGGAGCATCGAAGTCCGACTTTCCAGCAGTTGTTTCCAGCGGACGAATCACCTTCACCAGTTGCTGCAGCACCAGCAGGGCCTCGGTGGCAATCTTATAGAAGGGATCAAACACCGAGGTCACCACAAGCGGCACCAGCGATGGTATATGCGGATGAAAGACGTGCGGGGGATGACCCTGCAGAAGGGAGTAAAGGAATCCCAGCGATTCAATTTTCATGTTGCTCGTCGAACTTTTGTCGTTCAGCGAATAGCTTATACCGGGCACAATGCTCTCCAAGTAGGGACCCAGAGCGCCGGGCAGAGAATTTAGAAGCTCGCGCAGCAAGAGGAAGCAATCCTGGCGCGTCTTCATCGACTTCTCGCGCATCAGCGGCTGTATGGCCTTCACAATAAGCGGCAGCTGTTCAATTAGGAGCGACGTCGGCCCCGACACCTGATCCATCGAGTCCGGGTCGTTGGCCACATCATCGCTCAGCCGTGTGTTCTTCAGCAGAGCGACATAAGCGTGGAAGATATCAGATTTCACATTCTCCTCGCGCTCTTTGAAGCGAGCAATCAGCGCAGGGCTCAGGCTGCGATAAAAGTCCTCAATGAGCTCCTGGCGCGTCGATATCAAAACCTCCAGGCACTTGGCAGCAGCACGCCGAACCTTCCAACTCATGTCATCATCGTCACTGTACTCCTCGCTGTCCACATACTCATCATCCTCGGTGTCCATGGCATTGCCAGCATCGCCATCATCGGTCTCGTAGTTGTAGTTTGGATCATAGGTGATGTACTTCAGGCACAGCTCCAGGATCTAAGGATATACTCAATCAGATACAACGTTTCGCCTTGCGATTAGAGTTGTTACCATGGGAATGTGCGGATTTATGGCATCGGGGCACCGCATGACGAACGCCTCGCAGGCCTGCAGGCAAAACTCGCGCAGCTCATCGTCATCTCGCTGGCTGTACTGACTTAGCAGCAGCATGGAGCGATCAATGTGGTTGCACAGCCGATGACCTGCCTGTCGGCTAAAGGGGAAAGAGGTGTAAAACTGATGGCGAGAAACGCGCAGCACAACTAATTACCATATGGAGGCCAGGCACTGGATGTACGTCCGAATGGCACCTGGATTCGGTGGATTCTCTAAGCCATCAAGCAGATGATCGATGACGCCGTTGTAGGCATTGCTATTAGCTTGGATAAGCAGAAAAGATAGCGCTACGATCGTGCGCTTGCGTACAGCCTGTCGCACGGAGGCCAGCTGGGGCATTAAAGCCTTTAGAATAGTGCTGTGGAAGGGCACAAGGAACTCGCCAAAGCGGGAGAGCAAGTCAGCCAGTATGTCGAGCGACTCCAACTTGACGGAGACATCCTCCTGCAAAAAGGAAAGAGCAGATAAGCGAAAGAAAAATGATGGAAAGGTAAGTGCCCACCTTTTCAATGGCTGTGCTCAGCTTGCCGGTAATTCTCTGGCAGACATTGGGGGCCAGCGAATTGGAGGATTGCGGCAACTCGGCAATCACTGTCTTCAAGCCAATGCTCGATATGTCGCGCAGCTGCTCTGTGTTTGACATCATGTTGGCGCACAGCGAATCCACAATGGTCTCCACCTGAATCTCCTTCACCTTGTTGACCAGCGGACCGAGGCACTTCACGGCCAAATTCTGCACTTCGCCGTTCTTGTCCTCCAACAACTTCAGCACCATTCTAACCACCTTTTTCTCGGACTCATCATCGAGTATAATGCTGTCCTTTTGCAGTTCCGTCATTAAGTCGTTGGTCGCCATGAAACGAAAGTCCTTGTCTGTCGACGTCATCTGGAGCAGTCAAGGAGGCAGCCATTAGCTCCATTTCATTTCATTATATTTGCGAGTGATAAAAATTATATACATACTTTTTCCAGCAAATTTGCAATTTGATGGTACTGATGGGACGCCATGGCCACGTCTTTGTATAGTATGCTTGCTTAAGTGATTAGCAAAGTGTAGAATATGTTATTTTATAGTTTCACTATTTTATATCCTTTGAAAAACCTGAATGACCAATACAATTTTTCCGGCCGAAAAATCTCCAAGCTTAATATGCACTCAACAAATTTTTTAAAAATAGAGATGCCACAAAAGCGATATATTTGCTATTATAATCGAACATATGTCAACTTGTAGTAAAATGGGCGTGCTTACATCTCTACCTGGTTTGAAGTTCCGCTAAGTATCTAGTCATAAACCATTTGGCCGTTTTGTTACATATTTCCAAATAATAAATAAATAATAATAAATTTCAAAATTGGCTCAACAGCGATTTCATCAGTTTTTATAATATAATACAATAATAGAGATTATTTATATATGTAAATCCGAAACAATTACACCATGTGACGAAAAATCGTTGCTAGCGTTCCACCTCTCATCGTTTCTAATTTGCAAAAAATTGACAACACAACGAGTTGACATTAGCGCTTCTCACATCTCTACAATTGTGCCGCTCGTTTTCATCTGAAAATTGTCAAGCCATTATTAATTAAGATTTCTACCATTAACTAGCATTGTATAAAAATGGAAGAAATTCTAAACAAGGAGAACACAGGCGTTTATAGTAAGACAGTGGCATCGTCCCCCTAAACATAAAAACGAAGTAATAACAATGTAAATTGCAGTGCCTTCCAATCCTATGAAAAATGGAGTCCCTCTTGGCAATGCGGCTCTGAAATTAACTGTTAAAAAGAATGTGCTGGGCAAACTGGACAATGTTATACATCAAACGCCATTTAAGAGCAACAATACTGTAAAGCTTGAGGGAAGTATTGCAAAGCTATCGCTTCGGAAGGCTACCAAACAAAATGTAAGCAAGGATCGCGAGGAAACTAATGTGAAAACGAACAGCTGCTTTTTGGGTGCATACATGCTGAGGCGGGAGAAGATCCAGCCTATCAATTTATTTAACTACACGGACTTCCCCACCGAACGATGTGTGAATAAATGCAGTAAACGTAAGTAGAGAACGGATATACGTTAATAATTTAATTGTAAAGCATAGTAAAAATTTCTAATTCCAGCAATTACGGAAGCGTGGCTGGAAAATCTGTCTGGATATGATGCTTTGTGCGAACGAATTCTACATGAGATGAACACCCTGGAAGACAATTGGGAAGATGAAGAGATGCCACAGTTAGACACCGATTTCGATCAGAATCTACCTATAGATGATTTAGATAACGTTAAGAACGAGCAATGTGAAACCCTTTTTGATTTGCCTCTGCCCAGTTTCATCAATGTTGACATTCTATTTTAGTTAATAACTCGTAAATTTGTATGTTTATGTTGCATTTAGTTTATTAGTTTTTAGTGGCGTGTGTAACTTTAGTAATAATTTATTTGTCATATTTGTTTTAGTGTTATTCAATAATAAAAATATATACAATAGTCGGAGGCTGGAGTTGAATATTTTAAATATATTAAAAAGCTATCAGCTTTCTTGAAACTTCCTATTAAATTGATACGTCTCGATGGTAAAGATGGTTATATTAAACAATAAAGTTTCAGTTTGATTTTAGTTTGTTAGGTTCTAGTAAAGAAAAATTGTTGATATATGTATATAATACATAAATATGCAAATTTATGTTCCAATTTCATGAAATATAATTAACAATAAATTTCAAATGTAGTCGAAGGCCTCGTAGCTAGTACTACAACCCCATATGTTAGTTTTAGTTTTAAAAACTTTACTATCATCTTAAATAAATAA
>JAEIIG010015419.1:0-12221 GCA_018904695.1 Drosophila parvula
ACTTAGTTTTCTTTGTTTAAAACTAAATATTAATGTTCCTAAAAAAGGTTTAAATATTTATTATATATTTACTTATCAGTAAACTCACCTCTTCAGCCATGTCCAACTCGCATCCTATGCCCGACATCACATTTTCAAATTAAACTCTAAGAAACTAAGCTAATTACCTAACAGATAACTAAGCAGATTAACGTATCTTAGAGATATAACAAAGAGGGATTACCTTGAAAAATAAATATACATTTATACATATTTGCCAATAACTAAATAAGTAGATTATTACATAAAACGTAGACCTACACCTGTGGCGAAATGGCTATCACCAGAGAATGTACGATTGAGTTGTCCGTAAAGAAATAAAAAACAAAGTATCTCTAATGAGGCGCCCCGTCTGAGACAATTTCATGGTCCGCCGATTGATTGATGATGCGATATGTCACCGCGGATATCTATTGCCATTCAAGGGTATTATTATACGATACACAAAAGGGGGAAAGTTGGGTGAGGTAGCCGGATAAATCGAAAGAAATGGGCGTGCCCGGAGGCGTTCACTTTCAATGAGGAATTTAACTGAAAACATTTGTTATTGGCATAAGCGATTAGGGAAATATATATTATATAACTACAAGGATTCCAGAAACCTCTCTGGCTTTTAATTGTAAATTTAATGACTAATAAAATTGTAGTATTAACTGGCTGTTAACAAGTTTGTTTCTTAATGTATTATTTTGTTAATACATTTAAAAGTATTGGAGATGAGGAAGTGCCTTAAATAGATTTTATGTGCAAAACAAAGAGAGAACTACAATTTACAATCGCTTAACAGTTGCATAGTTTGAAAAATATTAACTTTGATTTGATAAAATTGATTTGCTATTCGTGAACAACTTAACCTTCATGTATTTTACTTTTACATATATAACTAAGCAACATCTATTAATCTCAATTAGCATTAAGATAGATAGTTCTTTCGATAACCTTTTAAATGTATTTATTATGGACCTAACGAAGGGAGAACAACAAGTAAATAATACTTTGTATGGGATTAAACTCAAGCAACTTAAAGAATAAATACTTCAAGTTAAATTATATCTAAGACTCAATCAGATCTATGATCGTTTAATATCGTTTTAATATAAAACACCTAATAAATTATACAAATATTATCATAAAGTATCCATAATTATTCATATTATTATCAAGAAACACTTAACTTTATTATAAAACTACCATATTAGGATCCTAAAGATATATAATATGTGTAGTGCCTGACATTGCCCTAGAACCTCGTTAAACTTGAGCTTCAGCTTGATCTCTCTAATCGAAGTTTACTCGCTGGCCCTGTACCAAGTTTGTGTCTTCAGTCTTTTGTTTTGTGCGCTGTTTTTTTCCAACATTTACTTTTTTATTATACACATTTACCTGTTTGTATTGGTTTTTCATCCGTTTTTAACACTTTGTGTGGTCGCTGTTTTGTTTTTTTTTTTGTGCCAATATTTGCCCAAGGGGCCTGGTGGAAGGGGGCCGCAAATTACGCGTGTTAACGATGCGCACTCCATTAGCACCGGCTAGCCATCAATCAATCTGCATTTGCATCCATCCCCAGCATCGTCTTATGTCATTTGACCTGGTTGGGATCATTAGATGCCAAACAAACAAAAAAAAAAAATGAAAATAAATAAGTAAAGAAGGAGTCACCGAAATCTGGGGCACGCATGTGACTTGCCGGCGCTAGCTTGGTGGCAGCAACTAGTTTTGCAGTTATTTTCGTGTTGCAACATCGCTTGGAATGCTTCTGCGGCTGCTCCTCTCTCATCATCATTGCAGCTTCGCCTCCGCATCCGCCGTCTCAGTTGCCGCCGCGTCGTCGCGTGACAAATGGTCGTAAGCTGTAAGCCTGGTCAGGGGTTTTTCGTTTTCGTTTTCGTTTTTCGATTTTCGATTTTAGAAAGGCTTATCAGTTGGTGGGCGGCCTTCGCCGGCAGGTGGATTTGCACTTCTTCTTCTACTTGTATGTACCTCTCGACAGGTAAACCTACACCTCTATTTCTTTTTCTTTTTTTAATCTAATAAAAAGCCCAGGGAACTTGGGCTTGGCCTGCACAAATTTCACACCGAATTTATTTCGGTTCCGCGCTGGATAATCCGTTGATCTTTCCACCTGACTGGCCTCTAAAAGCCGCAAAAATATATATGTATCTATATGAAAAACACAAGACGGGGAAGCACCTCTCCCCGCCCTTTTGCAATTTTTTTTCGGTGTGTTTCGAGCCAAATTCAAAGTGGTCAAAACTCAATTAAACGCATCAATAGGCGCTCGAGGGGGCGTGGCAGCGAAAGGTGCCAAAAGCCAGGCCTTTCACCAAAAGCCAACCAAGTTTAGTGCACACAACAAAAACGAAAAAACAAAAACCGTACACAAAAAGTCGCGACTAAGCACAGACTTGTAATACACTGGCAGAAAATAAAGACGTGTCAAGGTCGACTTAAGATTGTGAGGATTGCATTGAAAACTGATTAAAGTTTCTTTGTAATATTGGATAATAATCAAAGACTTTGCTTAACACAAAAAGAGCATTGTTTGCCGGCTTACAGCTCCTTACTTTTTCCAATGCAAATTTTTTGATTGAGAAAACAAAAGTTCGATTTTATCGGTCACTTTGACCTATAGAATTTATTGTGCTTGGATTTTATGATTTTATGATAATGAGTTTGACTTTTACAGTCATTTAAATTTGATGTTAATTTGAATCTGCAAGGTAAGGCATAGTTATCAGGTCCTTAAGTTCTTTAGAAATTTGATGGAAACCAGTTTTTAAAGGTAAATTAGTGGGGAAATCTTGTAAAGTTTAAGGGGAACTGTTTGCTTTATTAAAAAAGTTATTAGATCCTAAAATATATATATTTTTTATGTTAGCTAGATGATGAACCTGCCAAGCCTTCTCATCAGTACCTTTTTTAATGCTTCTTAAACTTAATTTTTATAAGCCACCTGTAGCTTACCTTTCCCTCCCTTACATTTTTCACTCCTCTTACCTTTCACAGATGTCCCATCACCTGCTCCTCTTGGCCATTGCCCTGTCCACCGCCCAGGCAGTCCTCTCGCCCGGCTATGACGACGACGACACCTCACCGCTGCCACTGCGCCTGGAGGATCTGGAGCGGGAACAGGAGCAGCATCAGCATTTGGATCTCAATCGGCCGCCTCTGCTGCCCAATCATTATGAGTGGCGACCGGATGTGGCGGCCAGTCTGCCGCCCAGCTACCTGCAGGACGCTGCCCATAGGGAGGAGCGACTGCAGCGGCTGGAGGAGCTGCGTCAGCTGCAGCGGCAGCATCAGCAGCTAAGCGCTGGCTATGCGTTTCCCTCGCACCTGCCAGGTGTGCTCTATGTGTGAGTGTTAGCTTCAGTTGAAAGCTTTTGGATTGCAAACTAGCTTAGCCAGAGCTTGTGGGCTTTTGGCTTAAATGTAAGCTTTAGTTGGTAGCCAAACTTGGCTGGTAAATGGCTAAAACGAAACTTGAATTTTAAGCTTAAAGCAGTTGGGGAGTTAAAAGCTAAGAGGTATAAAGTTGGCAAGAAAAACAAAAGACTTAAGGCACAAACTGAGCTTATATTCGAAAGATTGAGGTGTGGACTTTAGGCACTCACATTTACATAAATGTTTTAAATATTAGCTAAATAATTAATTTAATATTTTATTTGAACAGATTTTGTAATATTTCAAGACTTAATACCTGCCTGCCCTCTGCCAGCACATAGTCACTCTCAACGTTCATGCAAATTCGGCTTTTGTTCATCACGATCGCTCTCGCATAGCCTTAGTGCTGTCCCATTATCATTTTCTAGCTAAATCTAGTAGCTTTTATAATTATCTAGCTATTTTTTAGGTCATAGCTATATTAGAAAAAATATTAGCTTTGTTTTTTCGCATCTCTAATCGATTTATTTAATTTCTCATTTGCCTGCAATGGCTTATAGTTACAAATATTTCCCTGAAACATTTCAACTTAATATTTAATGATTTTCCAACTCAAATCAGACCAAAACCGAAACTCAATTTAAAACAGATTAAACGAAGTTGGCTACCATTCAAGCCCTAAGTAACTGGAAAGCTATAATCAAGCCTCAGACAAGGTATACTTGGCTCCCAAAAAAAAAAACAATTATATATACAGCATATACCCTCTAATAGCCCACTGATTGAGGGCTAGTTGGGGCTGTTGATTGATGTGCAAATTGACGCTGGCGCATTGGAAATTGGAAATAGAAATGGAAATGAGCTGCGATTGTGGCCCTAACGGTGGTTAATACCAGGCCAGGCCAATTCGGCCAATCATTGCAGTTAACTTAGTCAGTTAGTGGCCTAATTGGTGGCTCTCACCTCAAGTGTTGAAGTGTCAGGCATTTCACTTACAATTGGCTTCCGACAAATGGAGCCAACGATTGCCGTATAATTTTCGGGAATTTCCCTAATCAGCTTCTTATTTTTTTTCATCTTCCAGGGGACCCACGGCTGCCACGCCCACACCCACAACGACCACTGCCGCTAGTGTCAATCGATTCTTGAAGCCCATAGTGCCCTATGACCTGGAATTGGGTCTAAATGGTGTCCAGTATGTGGCCAGCAATGCCCTGCCCCTGCCCGTGCCAAGACCCCTTCCGCCGCCCAACGGAAGGCCGCCCTTTATCTATGGATTCACCCAGGGACAGGCCCCGGTACAGGGACCGCCTCAGGGAAGACCCCCGAAGCTAGTGGCTACCTTTTCTCCATCCCAGTCCAAGCAGTTTGCCTTCGCCCCGGCCCCGCCGTCGCAGCGTCATTATGCCAATGGACCCAGGATACCGTTACCGTATCCGCCCAGCTTTGTGAGCATTACCACCCGTCGTCCCGGCTACGGACCGAAGCCATTCCGGCCATCACAGCCAGATCCCACGCCCGATCTGTTCGCCGGACGCAATTCCAAATCGCTGCTGGACTCGTACATACCCAGCTGGGAGGTGTTGCGCCTGATCAGGGAGCAAAGCTCCCGGCCATCAACGGGCTTCAATCCCGTCCAGCGTCAGACTCTGGCCTATGCAGCTCCACCGCATCTGAGGCTGTACAAGCGGGACTCGGAACGAAACCGTACGAGAATCGTCAAGAAATCGGTGCCGGGACAGCCGAAGGAGTAAGCAGGGTTTTAGTTTAAAGATTTTATTATTGTTTATTTTTTTTAAAATAATTTTCTAAATATACAAAATACGAATATTTATTGCAGCGAGACAGGAGAGAGTTTTAATTGAGTTAAGGGTGGGATAAAGCAGTTACACGGTGCTGCTTGTTAAAGGAGAACTCTGATCCACCTGCAATCCCAGAGAGAGAGAGAGGTGGCGGAGAGCTCACAGATCAATGATCACATAACATGCCCCAGGCCCGTCTGCCACATCTCCGTTTAAAGTCAGACCAAAAGCCAAAAGCGAAGCCAATCGAATCAGATGTGCAATATGTGACTTTGTCAATGAGCCGCCGCTGCCTCTGACTCTTGTTGAAGATCCCCGATCCTCCTGAGCTCCTTGTGGCTCCGCTCTGGCGAATGATCACGTAATCGCGGCCATAAAGCCAAACAGCACTGGCAATAACAAACAATTACGGTGCGATGCCACACGGAGTGGCCACAAAATGATGTGGCGTATGATTTGTGTGGCAGTGTGCCGCCTGCAACGAGCCGAGTAAGTAGTAGAGGCTCCAAAAAAAAAACGCGACGCCAAATCCAAACAGACCAGACCAAACCAGACCGCGAAGATTTATGCAAGTAGGAAGCGAAGATGCGAAGATGCACCCAGATGCTGCTGCTGCTGCTGCTGCTGCTGCTGAGATGCAGCTGATGCGATATTTGTTGTGTTGCCGTTTCGGCCATCTCATGGCTGTTAATGAAGCTGCCACTGGCGGTGGCAGCAATAAATGCCAAGATTCGCTCGCAGGCGCCCCGGCATAAGGGGCAGCCAAATTGCCGCATTGTTTGTCATCCATTAAATATGCAGACGGCAGTCGGGCAGATGGAAATGATGTTGATGTTGATGTTGATGTTGAAGATTATGATGATGGCGTCTCCGCCCTGCCCTGGCTTTAAGGGTGCGAGATTCAGATATACTTGTATTTCCTGGCCGCTTTTGGTTCCGGAGATGATGCGGAATACACCAGGGAAAATTGATGTGAAGAGTTATTTACACATTTTCGATATTTTTGTATTTAAAAAGTATATTAAACATAAATAGTTGTCAATATAAATTCTAATATGATTATACTATTAATGTTGTTTTATTATAGTTTGAAAATAAAGCTAAACTTGTGCTGAATTCATATTTATTTTGCATTTATGATCAAAGGTCTTTAAAGATGTTTAGATGATTAATATATTAATATTATTTATCTATGTATTAATATTAAAGTTAAAAGTTTAATTATATAATAGTTATAATATAATATTATAATATAATAGTGTTGGTCTTCTTATTTATTGATATTTCCTTTATATTTTTAAGTAGCTTAAAATGTTTAAAAAGTGCAATACAAAAACACATACATTGTTATGAAGCTATAAGAAGAAACCTTTCTTTTCTATCATGACTGGAAAATAAAAAGTGATTTCCTTTATAATTTGATTCAACATAAACCTTAAAAACATTACAAATACTCTGGGCAATTTTACCAGTTATTAATTATAGAAAAATACATTCATTCTTGTAATAAATCTACCAAGAACATAATTTCCAAAAATATATTGCACCCTTTTTTAATACTCTTTTTATTTAAATAATAAAATAATTTAAATAATACTCTCATTCCAATTTAAATACATTTTAAATATCTAAAATAAAAAAATTACCAAGCTAAATGCCAAAAATTAATAATATTGTATAAACTACAAATATAAATATTTCAGTAGATAAATAAATACTAAGAAATTATATTCTTCTCTTGTAACAAATAAATAATAATAATAAATAAAACTGACCAACTTTTAATAGGTAAATTTTATTTAAAAGCCATTTTCTTTTAGATTTCTTGCCGTGGCAGGCCAGTGACCTTCTGGCGGGGTCAAATCCCGCTCTAGTTTGTGCTTACCAAAAGCCTGAAATCCCCGTAAATCGTAGGCCCGCTCGTAAATCTGCCTTCGAATATTTCGAGTTTTAAAAAAAAAAGGGCCGATAATGCCCTTTTGTGCCCTGCCCACGGTCAGCCTTCTCGATCTCTGTTCACCAGGGGGACCTGCCCCGCCACAATACACACTCGTAAATAATAAATAAATAAATAAGCAACGCATAATGGCGCTGACTAAGTGACATTGTTGCATCTGGCGGACAATGAGCCACGGCTAGTTGAAATCGCGCTAAGGTTGAGGCTAAAGCTGAAGTTAAAGCCACAACCTGACGGATTGTGCAATGTTTGCTTAGCCACGCAGCCCGATTCGCCTCGGTCTTTGTTAGTTCGGGGGGGAATCGGTGGAATCGGTGGAATCGATGGAGTCTACTGGACACCGTCAAGAGGAGCGCACAAAAGAGCGACGAACCCGCGATCTGACCAACATTTCAATTGCTTTTTTTTCGCTTATCGATGCTCGTCGCCCATCGAAAACTTCAAAATAGAGCCAACTGGTGTAGTAGGTTGATCGAAGTGCAGTTACTCTGGGAAAATAGTTCTGGCTGGGAGGTAATGTTAAAGAAAAGAACTTTGCTTCTTACAGGAACATCTTTTGGGGGGTTTTGTCCTTGTTAGTTGAGGCCTTAAGCAAAAGGCTGAGGGATATATTATATTATATTACTTATTCTGGTTTAAATAGAGGAATTTCCACGTTATTGATTACAATTTTCTTGGGCCTTGAATGTTTGAAAGAGACTCGAAGTTTCTATGGCTTTTTGGAAGTTCATACCTGGGAAATATTTATATTTTAGGAATATATACATTTTTAAGGGAAATACAATAATTAAAGGATTTTTTTATAATATTTAGTACAGCATCCTGTATTTAATACATTCCCTTTGCTTCCTGAAGCTGTCATAACAACTTATCTGGACAGTAAGCCGTCTAGTTTTCTAGAGATTGTCGTCGACCCTGGATTGCCCATCTCTGGGCAAGGGTATCAAGAGGCAGACACTTTCGACAGTGCAACCACGTGATTACGACTGACTGTTTGTTGGCTTTATATATATATATTTTTTTATATATTTTGTATTTGGTTTTCAGTTTGTTTCTGTTCAGTTATCTGCGGCTTTTATCGTTATCTCGTCGCCTTTTGGACAAAGCTTGCATTACAAAACCATCATCAGCGAAAACAACGAACCCAACAAACCCCAAAACCCAAAACCCACTCCGGTTATGCCATTTCTCTTTTCGCGCTGGCCCAAGACCAAGTCCGAGCCAAGTCCGAGCCAAGTCCGAGGCAAATCCCAAAAACCCCAAACCCAAACCCAATCCCAAATCCAAAGCCCAGCCCAGGCGAAGACAAGTTAATGCGCCAATTAAAGAGCCACTACCCGCGGCACTCTCCTTTTCGCCCCTCTGGAGCAGATGCTCAATGCAATTGTTTTTATGCAAATTTCCGTTTCTGTCTCCGTTTTGATTGTTACACTCGCAACACACACAACACACCAGCAGCAGCAGCAAAATCATAAAAATGTATTCACTCAAAATGAAAGGCCCCCGGAATTGGACAGCAAAAGTTGCGCCAATTTTTTCTGTTTTTTATGACTTTGAACTTGAACTGGAAAAGCGGAGACAACAAAAAAAAAAAGGGGGGGCCATCAAAGAAATTCGAAAGGCCTCATCGGATCAGATATCTATATATGTTATAGTATCGCGGGCAAGCCCTTTGTGAAAGGTAGCTCTCCCATGGCGAGGCAAGGTCGCAATGCCCACGATTCTCAGCATGGGAATTATGAGGTAGCTTTGAGGAGAGGAGAGATATATCCAAGATATAAGGGAAAACTTTGGGAATACTAAGGGGAAGTAAAACCAGAACATATCTTCCATTTGATGCTAGAAATAACGGGGGGTTTTTAGTATAAAATAAGAGGATTTAAACAGTCTCATCAGCAAACTTCACTGATAATAATAATATATAATTATTTATCTCTCAGTATTTTCCCCCCACAAATCACTTGATTAAGCAACTTAAACTTCAACTTCAACTTGGCACAGAGAAAATAATAAACATATAATATCTACGATAAAATTACGTTGCAACTCCATTTTCTACTTCGTCAAGCATTAAATGTATTATGTAAATGAAGACACCCAAGCACGTTTGTTTTATGATTAAATAGCCATAAATATTTATATATTTTGCACTCCACATTTTATGCATTATGTACACTTTGTTTTAGTTTAATTTTTACCTTAAATCGCAATCGGATAAAACATACAACATTTGTTTTACAACTGCTGAAAATCGTGTAAAATGGCCAGAAATTTGAATACAATGGCCAAGAGTTAGTTATTGGTAAGAGATAAAGCAGCGAAAGCAATTGAGTAAGGAAGGCGGCAGTTTTTTGGACTTAAGAAGTCAAGTCGGGCAAGTGAGAGATCAAATGGGAGGCATTTCTCCTGTGCGCCCCCCACACCCGAGTACGTACATATGTATCTCTCAGATCTGTATCTCTCTCTGCATGTATCTAAAGCACTTTGTTTACAGTTGGGGCAATCCCAGGCAACCTACACCTTCAGCCACTCGGCTGCCACACACAGATGTACCGCCGGAGATACGTGCGGTGTCATTGGCGCTGAACTATCCGCTTCTTCTACCGTTCCCCGATGCCCGATGCCCGATCCGCAAGCCACGGACCACGATCCACCTTCGACTTCGGCTTGGCTACAAAGCCAGCGATGAAAACTAAACTTCAGACACACTTGGAGAAAAAGAGGAGGAGCAGAGGGAAAAGTGTTGGGAGGAATATGTGGAAATATACAAAGGTGTAAATAAATATATATTATTAAGAATATTTATAACATTAGAGGAGGTTATCAAGCCTAACTTACCCAAAAAAGCATTAATTTCCAATAGGAAAACTTTCCTATATTAGTTTTTATAAAGTTAATAAATCTGGCTATACAAAATAATGTTTTCATTTTAAATCCATATAGATTTTAATTACAAAACAGAATATGTACGATATATATTTTTGCCCCAAAGAAAAGCTCAAATCTGCGCATTTTACAGATATTAAATCGATATTTATCGATAACATTTTGGTGAATAAATCAAAGATCCTTAACTAAGCCACAAAAGAGCATTAATTTCAATTCAGAATGCTTTTCTGTGTTAGTTTTTATTAAATTAATAAATCTACATTTGAAATAAATAAATTTTTTAATATTAAAATAATTTATTTAATGATAGTTTTTAAATATTGCCAATAAATCGTTTTATTTCTATAATATACATTTATTTCTTTGAATTTTGTCACCTTAATATTCTTATATCAGTGTTTTGTCTACTTATAACCTATTTTATTTAATTATTTTCATACAGTGTGTAACAAATTATAACAAAAACCTCTCAATAAGTTGCTTAAAATTACTGTGTATTTTTTCCAGGTGTAAAATTCCAACTGCCATCCGAATCCAAGTGCGAATCCAGCTTGATGCAAACCGAAGACGAAGTGGTTGCTGCTGTGACTGTGGCTGCTGCTGATGTTGCTGCTGCTGCTGCTGCTGATGTTGTTGTGGCTGCCATATAAAAACCGCAAGCATCGCCAGCGCCATCCGCAGTAAGAGGCGCGACTTTTGAACGCTGGCATCGCTCCCGAACTCTCCAAATACGCATCCCCAACGCCAACAAAAAACCCCTAAAATAATATTAAATATATCGAAAACAACAAACCGAAAACCCACCCACAAAAGCGGTTGAGTGCAGCCCCCAAAAACTTCATAGACCTTTTTTTTTTTTTGGTTGTGCCAAAACACTAAACGGAACTAAAGTGCATAATAATAAATAATAAATAATAAATCAATTGTGTGAGAACCTGCGGCGGATCATGAGACTAGCTTTGATACTGGTAAGTGCCGCGGGCTAATAAGTGGGAGCTCCCAGGTAGCTGGAGGCTGCAGGCTGGGAGGCTGGGAGATTGCACAATCTGGGACCCGGAAATCAGTCGGAGATCAGGCATCAGACGCACCCCCATCGAATTGTGTAATTTTTGTTTTTGTGGATTGCTCGCGAAATAAAAGTTGGAAACAAGTTGCAAGGCGGCTGACAAATTGATTTGCATTCAGGTGGCGCAGTTGCAGAGCCGGCTTGGTTACCTGGGAAAGTGGCTGTTGCTGTTGCAGTTCACTCAACTTGGATGCAATGAACTCCCCACTATCTGGTATCTGTTAGATACTACGATACTGCGATACAATCTTGACCTATTCGGTTCGGTGGCGCTGCCTGACACTGCCCTTGTCCCTGTCGCCATGTCCATGTCCACATCCGCATCCATCGTGTCCATCAATCACTGTGCTGAGGGAGCTGCTGGGTCAGTCAGACGCTTATCGCCGCTAATTGGACGGGCTTGAGTACCCCCGCTCTTTGGCCAAGTAAACCTCCCTGCCCCTTCCGACATGGCAGATTGAGTGGCCACAAGAAATCCGTTTACGCAAATTGTCTACACTGAGAGAGTTTGGCAGTTGGCTGGTGCTTAAAGGGCGTTAAATTGCCTTTTCATATAAACTAACTTCATGAAATGCCACTAAAGATGAGCGCAGAAAAATTGTTAGATACTAAGAGGAAATAGTCATTGGTTTCAAGTTAATTGTTTGCCAGAGTCAGAGCCTTGAATATTATTGGCTTCATTTTCAAACTTAATTGCCTTATTTAATGGTTAATTAGTCAAAAAATATTTTTAAAACAAATATTTTTTATTTTTTCATTTAAAAAGAGTGGAAAAACCTTAGAAAGAGACCAGGAAAATTAATTCCATCTAATGTTATTCAATTAACAAATAACTTGTAATTATTTAAAGCAAAATTAATCCGTTGAATTATTATTTATTGCATTACCTTTCCTAGAGCTTCAGTAATTTTATAATTTTACATTTATTTTCATCATAAATAAAGAATTAAATAGTTTGCAGTAGAGTCTTTTTTTAAATTATAATTAATTAATCAAATAAAATCGAATTGTAGATTTAATACTAATAAAAAAAACCAGCCACAAAATGTTCATAAAACGTATGAACTTAATTTTTATTTAACTG
>JAEIIG010015442.1:0-11474 GCA_018904695.1 Drosophila parvula
AATAATATATGGAAAATATTTTTATATTAATAAATAACAGACTTAATTAATTATGATTAGTTTATCAGATTATTTAAACCAGTGTGCCCAGCGTGTGTCGCCGATTTCTGGCTAAATTGATGATGATGATGGCGGTGATGGTGGCGGCGATGGTGGCGGCGGCGGCAGGCTGTGGCAGGCTGTGGCAAGGCAGTGCCGCTGCAGATTATCACGGGTTGTGTTTGGCTTTGTTTTGCCTGCCGTTGTGTTGCCTTTGTATTGTGTTGTTGGCATAAATTTCAATTGCTCGCATTTAACAACAATTTAAAGCAAATTAAATTTGCCGTTCGACTCGATTATTGCCTGCTGATAGGCGAGGCTCCGAAACTCAACTTAACTCGGATTCCGGCGGTCGCCATCTAAGCATCGACAACTCTGCCATGTGCATATAAAGTAATTTTCTGCTACATTAGCTTTCGCCTTCTATTTGGACCCAGTTATTGGGCCTGGTCGCTTAAGTTCGAGGTTGGATGAGGGAAAAATATGAGGAAATCTTTTTCCGATTTTGTAGATAATAAATGGAGCTCAGGTCGAACTGAAAATGATCTAAATTGGGGATTGGAAGTTATAAAAGCGAGCTTTAAATTGAGGTTTTATCAAAATTAATTCTGTGAACTTATGGAAAATTAAAAGGAGTAAAATGTGAACTTATTGAAGTATTATAACATTTAGAAATGTTTATTTTAAGCTCTTTTGGAATTATTTTAGTAATAAATATCTTAGAAAGTCCTCACAAATTTAAAAATAAATTAAAACCGAGAGAGAATATTAACCAAGGCTTAAGAGTCTCTAAATATAATTTATTTGGGTTTATTAAGGGGATATATTTATCAGAAGTAAACATAGGAACGCTGTTTAAATAGTTTAATTATTGTAGAAGGGTTATTAAATCTAACAACTAATTATAAAGCTATATTACTTCCCTCATATAGCTTCAAATATAATACCCTTTCTATCATTATTAGTAGCAATTCTCTCATTATTATAGAGACACCCATTAAGCCACCCACCAACTCGATCAATCTGGCAGAGAGCTCCATCGTTGGTAGAGCAACAATTAAAAGAAATTATTATAGATTTGTTTTTGAGCACTTACGACTGCTCTTGCTTCTGCTGGCGCTGTTCGTTGGCCTTTTTCGACTTCTTTGGCTGCCAAGAAAGGCGCCCACCAGCCCCATCTCGCCCACATCAAATGCTCCACTTAGACGCGCTCCATTGTTTCCGCATTCGATTAAAAATGATAAATGCCTCGCTGCGCTCAAGTGAAAACCACACGAACACGAACAACACACAACCAATGGCAAATAGCTAAAAATATATATATACATATGTATATATCAACATTTTTTTTTCCAGAGAAAAATGGGGGAGTCTTGAGCCGATTTTCTTGACCAGCTTTAATGTCTCGTTTATGAACGCTGATAAGTCAAATGCCCCGGGTTCTGGGCTCTGTCTAAGCGTAATTATTTGATTAATTTTATTGCCCATTCGGTTGTGGGAATATTTCGCGTCGAGAAGGGGGGCTAAAATATATCGTTTATGCTTTTATTAAATTGCACGCATTAATTAACTTGGGTGGGTAGTCCGGGGTAGTCGAAGTCAAAGCCAAAACCAAAGTCAAAGCTCATGCCTGAAACAGACATCATTGTGCCTTACAACCAACCCACTCCCCCCGTTTCCCGTATACTTTTCCTTAGCCCTGCGGCCATTTTCATTTCAATTAATTGCTCCGACGTGGAAATTAGCGTTTTGCACATGATTGTTGGTAATTATTGATTATATGGCTCACATAAATCTATGTCAATTGAATTGCCGGCAGGTGGGCTTACCTTACCCACTTACTTAAATCGCAATACGTTCCGGTCTTGTGTGTCCTTATCCTGGTCACAAATTGGCCCCGTTAAGGACTACTATCCCCGGTATGACAACATTTCCATCTTGTAAATGTTTGCGGGCATCGGCTTTGTCCCTTCTGCTGGAAACCTCAGCCCTCAGACAACTGGCCAAGGCAACCACAAATGTGCCAAAGTGGCCCTATAAAACTGGGACATCAAGGTGGGGGTTTAAGCTGGTGGTAAGGGGGAAAAGTGGCTGGTTGGGAGGTCTTCCCCTTTGGATTCCCTTTGAAACGTCATGGTGGAGCCTGTGAGAAATTGTTCAAGAAGGTTGAAGAGGAGGCAGGGGGAAATTGATGATGGATTTGACTTCGATAAAACGATGTCTAGAGGTGAAATCTGAGAAATGTCTTATTAAAGTGTTTAATTTGAGGCTCAATAAATGGGGAATAATCTTATTTGTGAAGCTCTTTAAAGATAAGTATGGCTTAATCGCAGAGAATTTAACTTAAATATAACTTAACTTAATAGTTATTATTATTATGTCGTTGTAAGCTAGTAAGTTTGATTGGATTGGAATTTAAATAATACTGCTTAATACTACTTAGTTCATATCAACTTTAAGATGGGCTTGTAATTTGTACAAGCTTAACATGAATTACCATATCTTTACCGAATTTAATTAAAAATAAATAGGAAGTACATCACTCTCTACAAGCTTTAATATCCTTCGATAAATATGCAACAGATTATATCACTCCTTACACACAAATAGATTTCCCATAGCCATATAAAGTCCAGTCTTTTTTCTTCGCTGAACTGCCACCTATTTGCCACACACACTCGCCTGTACACAATGCATTGAAAAATGACTTAATTTCACTTCAACAACTCCAGACGATGGCCAATAACCTGCTTGATTGTTGTGCCTTTTTTCCACGCGCTGGACCCGATGGCGGAGGAGGCAGTCAGTCAGTCAGTCAGTCGGTCAGTAGGCGTTCGAACTGAAAACGAACTGCAGTACTGGACTGCAGCACTCCACTAATAAACATAAGGAGTAAACAAGTCCATGTACGGTCAAGTCGGTCAGCAGTATCTTTTTCTGTCTCCGTGCCGCATTTTGAATCCCATTGTTGGAGTTTTTTCTTCTTTATTTTTTTCGACACTTATGCATTTTTCATGGGACGATCTCGATGCCGATCCCGAGGAGCTGAACTGGAGTGACAGGCGCATTGCAAATTGTCAAACCGTTATGCGATGCTGGGAGACCACCGACTGCAAGATGGAGAAAGTCCCAGCAAACGCGTTGGCGGCATTGCGAATTATTGTGAAATATTGAAATTATACAAGCCTCTCCGCCGCCAGTGAGAAAATGAGCAATGCGCCAGTTCCATCTGCATTTTATGCAGCTCTCATTTTGGGGGAAGAAAAAACCGAACCAAACTTCAACTTCACAAAAAAGAGGAGACCAAAACGAAACAAGTCCCACTGCGGTTATCACCATGACAGCTGTCAATCAGATGGAGAGAGAGAGAGAGTGACGGAAAAAATCCAGGCGAAAAAAAAAACAGTCCCCAGTCCAGGACGAGAAAGTTTTTTGTTTTCCCCCGAAGGAAACTTTAATTGTGCCGGGATTTCAATTAGCAGAACAAGTGATTTTATAGCGCCCTCGTCATTGGGGCCGCCTTTTAAATGATTCCCCAAATGTGGCCACTTTCCAGGTAAAAGTCTTACTTGTTTCGGGGTGTTGGCCCAGAAATTAAGCAGCCTTAAACGGCAAAAAGCACAATTACTTTATTTGCGCACTCAATTTATTCTGATTTATGGAGCGAACAATGCACAATGCCGTGCCCCATGCCATCGCCTTGTATCCATCTCAAATGTTAATTGCACTAAAATGCAGATATCTCGGGCACTGGGAATAAATACAATATAACTACTATTGGTGAAATGGAATCAATCCTCGCTCATGACTAAAACCCATTGTTATATAAAATGTGGTTAATAAACATGAAGTTATTATTACAGTAAAGTGATTGTTACAGTTTCGATAATGAAATACAATTATTTATTATTTGTAACATTTAATTTTTGTGGTTTAATCCGTATAATGACGTATTTACTTTGTATCCTTTACAACCTTAACATCCTTTTAACAATATTCCTCTTAAATCTATGAATTATCTTCAAGAAACCGCAATTTAAAAGATACTTTATATATATATAATATATATTCCAAAAACTTCCTGTTTTTTTCCCCAGTGTACTTATGTATTTATTTAACATATACATCTATAAGCACATGCATCCTGAGGTCCAGTTCGGCACAGACCTTGGTTGCAGTTCGAAAGCCAGCCGGCAAAAGATAAACAGCGACAGTTTTTTTTTGCTCCCGATGAATTGGGGGGCCAGTAGCGAAGGTGAAGGGTGGATTGGGTGGGGGGTAGAGGGCCGGTGGGTGGTGTTGGGAACCTTGTTGCCTTGTCTGCCAAACTCATTAAAACGAATCTTTTTTAATGGCCAAAAGTTTGCCTGGTTGCTGCCATAATCAGTAAAATTAAGGCCATGGCAGCTGAAAACTGTTTGCTGCCTGCCAATGTCGTTAGCGTTTGTCCACAAAAAAGAGCCAGTAGATATACATATATAGTATATAAAAAGCAGCTATGAGAAGTTTATAAACTATTTAAACTATAAACCATTGATTTTATTTGGAGCTATTGATTGCTCTAATTGAAAACCTAAACAGTAATAAAGGCGGCTTGTGAGCTGGAAAAGTAAATAGAAATTATTTCATGGAAGCGATTTATTATTAAAACTTGTACTTAAAAATAAACAAATGTAAGGTGAGAAGTATTGAAGAAATTGCATGCTTTGCACATTAACTGGAATGAAAACTATCATCTTAAATTAATAAATAAATTATTATTAAACAGAACCTTGATCCCATCTCAAGATTTCATAAAAAGGATTCAAGTTTCTTTGTGCATTCTCTTCTCAATAACAAAAACCGTATTGTCAATTCAATATTCGCAGGCTGTGTGGCTTAAAGGCGACAACTTATGTGTCAACTTGGCCAACAACAACAACAACTAACAACTTACTTAAGCCAAGCCAACTGGCGGCGAAGGAAGCACTCGCAGAAAAAGGCGATAGATGACGCAGGCATTGCCATTGCCATGTCACACTCGGGCACTCGAAAGGCCGAAAAGGCAGCCTCAGCCTCACCTCCTTCGCCCCACATAAACGTGCTCCGGGGTTTTTGTAACCCTCACCGCCCCCCTTTCCACAGCCCCTCCACTGCGATCCCCCCCTGGAATCACTGCACGTGGCCAACGGGCTGCACTCTTGTGCACTAATTACGAAAACTCAGCACGTTTTGCCATGGCATGGCTCAGAGCTTGGCCCGGCTGTCTGGCTGCTTGCAGTTACCGCTCCCGTTGGCTGTGGATGTTGCCTGTTTGGCCGCCTTGTTGGCCGAGTGGTTAAATGCCTGGGCTCTGCTGTGCTGTGCTGCAGTAATAGCAGCAACATGCAACGCGACAGTTGCCTACACCCAGGGGGAACTTCTGGGCACACGGAGAGAAAGCTGACAACTAGGCAGTGGTACTTTTTTTTAATTATATTTGAGCTACATTTCTAGTTTTGCTATTTGTTTAAAAAAGGGAATACAGTAGGGGCTTTGTTTATACTTTCCCTATAAGAACTAATTCGAACAGAGTCCTCAAATAGAAGTAATACTTCCTTTAAGGATTTTAGTAGAGGTTCTGGCAGGATTAAAATCGTAGAAAACTTTACTATTTAAAGTTTAGTAATCCCTTCAAGAAAGAGAGAACATATTAATGGTTTCTGATTAGTTTTCAGCATATATTATTGTATTTATTGTTTATTATTGTATTATTTATATGTTCATATATATATATTCATTTCTTACAGTGCCAGAGCATCAGCAATAGCGGTGGTGGCGGCATGGCTCCTGCAAAAGTTAAAAACATTGCGGCAAGCAATAAAATCAACATTGGTTTCGGTTTTGGCTTTGACTCTCTGGGTCTGCCCTGTCCTCCACTTACCGCCTTTTCCTCCCAGTGGAACGCTGTGTAACTGTATTACTGATGAGCTTCAAAATGTGCTTGGCGTGCCACAATTTTACCAAAGTCAATGTCTGAGGTTGCCACCGGACTCGCTGGGCGGAAAATGCCGCCCATTAAAACCAGCAGCGGGTTAATGGCTAAAAACCAAATTCTGTTCCACTGTTGGATGCAATAATGAGCAATGGCAGGCAGTGCCTCAGCTTTGACGGAAATATTGAAAAGATATTGTTTAAGTCAATAGAAACTCATTTAAAAAGTGATATTTACATAATGGACAAGATTGAGACAAGTATTAAGAGAGATATAAACAAGATATAAGAAGATACAAGAGACTATAAATAAGTATTAAGCTCGATACTAAATATTTCTGTAATGTAAACTATATTAAACTTAAAAATCGAAACTGTAATCTAATATTAACATATTTTAAAGGTTTTCATATAAATATGTAAACTCACTAAAGCAGAAAATGGCACGAATAAAGAAAATTATGAAATAAATATGGATTTTATGAGAAAAATATTATTTTAAAACAATTAGTGTAATATACTCCATGATTTCCTTGAATGTTAACAAGTAAAATATATTAAAAAACCAGATTTAGTAAATAAAACAGAAGGTTAACTATAAACATCCCTTGTAGTGCTTTGATTCTTTCCTTAAGACATAAATTAAAACCAAATTTTAAATTCAAAGGAGTGAGTGTTACTTTAAGCCATATTTTTGGTACCCCTAAATAGGAGAAATCCCAACACCCTTATATAGTGACGCCTTAAATGCCGAATGCGAGTCTTGGTCAACTACATATTTGCAATCTTTACGTCGGAAAGGCAACATGGCTATAAAAATAAATTACACCAAGCTTAAAACTTATGTGAGGTAGAAAGAAAAATGGCTTATAGACGCGCAATGCAACCCAAAAAGAAAAAAAGGAAGCGAATCCGAGGCAAACCAAAGCGAAACCGAACCAAAATTGAGCGGTACACTATAGCAAAATGACCAATCGACCCCAGAGCCCCCAAAAGGAGGAAATCCCCAGGAAGGGAGAGTGATGAACGTTATTGCTGCTTTTCTGTGCCGCTCAATCGAAGTGATTCACCCCCGCATACACGCACGCACACACATCAATACACAATCACCTACAAAACGAAAAAAAAAACGAATAGGAGAAAAAATTGGGCTAAAGGTAGAGCTCGGAGCCGACAATGAAGACATTAACATGACCAACGACAACAGGCAACGACAAAACTCTCATTGCCCCATAGCTCATCACATTAATCTTCTTAATACGCCCATCAATAATTCAAAGCCAAAGGCATGACCAACTGGCCGAGCGACAGACCAAACCAAAAAACTAAGGTGCAAGCCCGAGTCCGAACTTGGCCAAGTGAAGAAGTCGCCTCCGACACGCAACCATATATCCAAATACATACGATATATATATGTACATACATTGAGGCGACCCAAGTGCCGCCGAGTGAATTATGACGCTCAAGTATACGCTCCAAGTTCGATTCTTTTCGTCTGAAGTGGCCACCTTCGAAAACAGTTTGTTGTCGTCCATCAAATGCAAACTATAGCGCACAAATATTGAACTCTCTTGGCCCCCAAACCCCCCTCCCGACAATGAAACTTTATGGTTTGCGTGGCCTGTGATTTATGCTCAAAATGGTGCACAGTGCAAAAAAAAAGAAAACAAAACCAAAATCCGGAAAAACCCCGGTTCTATATTTAATTGTTTGGCACTTAGATTACAGTGCCGATAATCTCGGCTTAGCTAATTTTGAGCATTGTACTTTTTTTGTATATGTTCGTCTATAATAAAAACGTACATATTTATGTATAAAAATATTATAAATTATATATAAATGTGTATGTTGGAAATATTGTTAATATTTGATGGATCGAGTATTAACCGGAATAAGCATACTTAAGTTTGAATAGATAAGAGTACACTGACATAATTGTGATGTTTGTATGGAGAAGTAGCTCACATATTGCATAATATTTTTATCGATTTAATTTATATTGTTATGTATTATTTGTATATAGTTTTATATGAAACCTTTTATTATTATTTTCTATTTAGTATTTTAATATCACAATTCAGACTTGTCTCGTTAACTTGCTTTTAATTTTTGGCAACTAGTGTCATATCGCCATAAATTAATCAATACATTTCACTTTGCAAATCATATTTCGCATGTTGCAACTATCAAAAATAGGAAACAGTATTAACAAATTAATATATATTTAATATATATAATATAAAGTTTGATATATAAATATTTTTCTATAAATAATTTTGTTGTAATATATAAGTATATATTTTGTTGATGTATGTAATATTTATTTAAATAATGGTTACGAAATGCTATGCAAGTTCAAATTAACCCTACATAGTTATTTCAGCTCTCTATTATCTTAAGCAACTAGTGTCATATCGTCATGAAATTCAAAAATATGCTTTCTTTCACTGTACATTATGCATACATTTCACAACTTCTAACTGGCAGTCAAGAAATTTAACACAATAACAAATAAATAAATCGATATTCGCTAACTTCCAGCAACTAGTGTCATATTCCCATAAAGTAAAAGCATTTCACCCGAAACTCTTTTTTTCTGACTGCACTTTGGCACCCACATTTCGCATCTTGCAACTATCGAAAATTGCGAACGTAATTGTATATGAATGACATATGCTGAACGCACAAAAGCACTGGAGCGCTGTCGTGTTCCCATTGTGCTCCTGCGACTGACAGGAGCCCCCAATCCTCGGGCCCATTGTTGGGCCTGGACAAAGCCAAAAGTCCCGTTTGCCTGCCCTTCACGGCTGCTCCTCCATCTGCATTCTCATTCCAGTTCACCTGCTCCTGCTGGTGCTCCTGCTGGTGCTGGTCCTGTCCCCGTGACAATTTCATGTCAGTTGCTTCGTTCGGAATTTTTCGTTACCATCGCAGCTTTTTCACGCCTACTTCGGCATCCATTGGACCCCACGCAAATGCCTTTTGTTGTGCCTCCCTTGCATGCCTCTTGATCTGTTGTCCACACTCTTTTTTGTCGATGAAGATAGGCATCCACATCGGGCCATATGTGTCAAGCCAACCCGGCACCTTTCATCTGACTGGCGGCAGCAGCAGCTGCTGCTCCTTATCAGCGGCGGCTTAAGCGCCACTAATTGTGTCAAAGGTCTCGTCAGCCGATGGAGTGATAAAGACATCGGATCGTATTTTCGGGCAGCTATAAAAGCAGCAGCCCGTTGCCAAAATAATTTAGTGTTCTCATCTGCAGAGTGAAGACCAGAAAGTAAGTTCCCAGTAGGAAGTATAAGAACTAGAAAAATAAAGCAATAATTTAATATAATGGAGGTCTTAGAAGGAAGTGAAATAATTGTAGAAATTACTTATAGAATATTATTTTGCTATTCTTGTCTTGTCTTCAGTTTATACTATTAAATATATATTTGTTGTATTTAAAGAAAACCAAAACCGTAATTAGTAAACAACATTTTCTAAAATCAATCAAGACTAGAAAAGTGTTAACTAAAGTTAACATGTAAGTCATAGCAGTGTCCATTTCATGAAATAGTTCTTTTACACAGTACATATAAAAAAAACATACAATATATATAGAAATAAATAGAAATAAAAAGAAATAAAGAAAAATAAAGCCTTATCTTAGTTCGACACAGGCTAATCACATTTGAATTCCCCTAATCTAAACCTGTTAAGTAAGATCTTACTCATCAATCTAATAAATTTCCATTTCTATAGGCAACTAAGTACAGTAAAATATAATATATAAACTACTCTAATTTTCTTGCAGTCCACCATGAACTTCTCCTGGCTCGCCGTTCTTCTCTTGGCCATTTTTGCCATGGCTGTGTCCGCCAACAAGTGCCCTGTTAACTTCGAAAAGGAGGGAAATCAGTGCGTTTCAAAGCGTACCATTCGTGGTGAATGCCCACCCAACTCCCAATATAGTGCCAAGATCAACAAGTGTGTTCACAAGTAATACCAATAAATAAATAAAAAAAAAAAAATAAAAACAAATTGAAAACAAAACTGTTTTGTTTGCTGCCTATCAGTAGCCGGGGTGTTATCGTTGCCGACCGCCGCTTCTCACTGGAACTAGACCAAGGTCGAACTGATATAGTTTAGCGCATCTGGTCTATATAAGATCCGTTTCAGTTGCATCCCATTAAATAGTTGCATTTTGTGTTTTTCCGAGGTGAGTTGAGGATGCCAGTTTAGATTACAATTTCCTAAGCAATTTACTTTGTGGGCAGAATACGAAAAGGGAATTAAAATCTTTAAATATGTTCGTGAAATGTACTTGGCTTTTGGTGTTGGTCCTGTCTTTGCTGGCGGGAGTCTTTGGCAGCAGCTGTCCTTCAGGCTTCAATCCGGAGAATAATCGATGTGTCCAGGAGCGTCCCATCCATGGAACATGTCCCCCCGGCTCCAGCTATGCCCTCAGCATCAACAAGTGTGTCCATTCGTAAGGTTGTCTTGGATAATACATTTCTAATTCGAATGTAAATATAAAGTGTGGAAATAAAAATGAATTGAGCTGCAGAATCAGTGAAAGATATCTTTAAAAGTGTTATGCTGGGAAAGCTAGAAGAAAGTACGTACATAAATTAAGAAATATTATAAAGACAACTATATACAAATTATTAACTTATTGCACGGATCTTTTTTAGTGGTTTCTACAACTTAAATTACTAATTTATTAAAAACTGCTTTCTACATGTTTTTGTTTAGATAGAATAAGTGGATTTTGAGGGGTTTCAAAAAGGTTATAAAGGGTTCAAAGCTAGCAACTTTGCTTAGGGAAATAAATGTATTTTATTTTCTAAATGCTAAATAAATAAAAAACAAATTATATATATATTCATTAATTCATTTCTTTAACCTAAGAAGCTGCCTTTAGTTTTAAATCAAAACTTAAAATACGTTTAATATAAAATCTCTTTAATTATCAAAAATGTAATATTGTTAAATATGGTTTTACATATCCGATTTCTAAAGAACACATCCCCTCTTTATCAGTTGAAATTGCAGATATTCCTTCACACACCAATTACCTCTTTAGCCTTTCAACTTCAACTTTTTACCTTTAAGCGAAAGCCATTTTCGAATCAACCTCACTTTGGGCCAATTATATTTGGCTTTATCTGGCTGGCCATGGGAAGTTCAACAAGTGTTGGAACTAAACGAGCATGAGTGAGGACCAAAACTGATGAGAGGCTGATGCTGATGGCGATGGCGATGGCGGCGGTTGTGGCAAGGTGATGATGATGGTGAATGACGTCGTCGCCAGGCGGGCACGTTGGCCATTAGTTTATTACCATGTAATTGACTCAGCGCTTGTCAGACGTCAGCGTCAGCTCTCAGCTCCTGCGGCTTTAATGTGCTGCATTTAATGCCGAAAGCCAACACCAGCAACAACCAGCCAGCGACAGCCCATCAAAGTCGAAGTTGTCTGTCTGTCGGATCACACTATA
>JAEIIG010015446.1:0-10636 GCA_018904695.1 Drosophila parvula
ATCGCACATTTAAAAGCGAAAAATCAAGCTAATATTATTCTTTTCTTTTTTTTATAATAATAATATATATATATTTCAGGAAAGAGCCATGCTACCTTTATCAGTACCCAAAGGTGGCCAACTTTAAGCTTGTAGCTAGCACCAGTTGGGAATTTTAGTACGAAACTTTCTTTAAATATGCATTTACATTTTTGAATAAATATAAAGAACCTACGATTTCGGAAATATATTAATTCTATATCTCTGAAATTACACCTACAACTATCTCAAAACTTATATCTCCTTATACATATGTATATATATCCTTATATCTTATATCTCTTTTATATCCAATTTTTCTCAGTGCCACTGAGCGTCTCTGTGTATGTGTTTGTGTGTGTAATGAGTTTTTAATAACTAAACTGACAAAAATCCTTTAAGCCCAAGCCATACAAAGTCACTGTCACTCCAAAAACCAAGCACAAAGCTTACGAAGAAGAAAAAAAACCTTAAGGCAAACCCAAAAATAAGAAGAAAAAGAAAATGCAAAAAGGGAGAAGACGGGGGGAGAAAAAAGGGCCCAAAAGGAAGCCAAGGAAATTCGAAATTTACATTCTCCTGGGAAGAGAGAGTCAATCAGATAGTAAAAAGGCAAGACTTTGGTTAACCGAATCCCAAATGGCATCGATACAACGCACAAAATTTCATTAAAAAATAAACAAATTTCCTTGGCTAGCAGTTACTTTGAACCAGGGTCAACATGCATTCGAAATTGGTTAATTACATTTAAATATTAGTAAGAAATTAAATTGGAATCTTTCTTAAAGTATTATGTTTCTATCAACAAATGATTAAGACCTTAAAGTAGAAGAAATGTCCAAATTCTTCGATTTCAACTCTTTAACCCGTAAAAGTGTGCTAAGTTTTTCCAGATACATCTTCGATTGCTATATTTCCGCTGTTTTTTTTTTCCTTTGCGGCCTGCCACAGCCGCCAAATGCCACTCAATCAGCCAGCCAGCTAGTCAATCAGTTAGTCAATCAATCAATCAAGCCAGTCAGTGTCTAAGCAAGCCAAACTGCATATAAATAAATTCAATAAACAGGCGACGGCAACGCAACAAATTGCATTTGTATGCACAACTCGGTGGCGCTGTGTAAAGTCAAGGGGACCTTCCGGGCCTGGCCCGCGCTTTCGGAAATTGTTTGATTTGTGGCCGCCAGTGCACAAACCCAACGAAAGCTTCGCGAAATCAATTGCATTTAGGAAAAGCAGGAAAACACCGAGCGACGATGTGGAATCAGGGAGTTATAGTGGAGGTAAAGTCTGCTGGTGGCATTCATAACTCTGATGTGCCCTCGATGTTTGTCAAGGGAACTCCTCTTTGCTCTCTCTCTCGACACTGCAGTGGGGGGAAAGTCGGAAAGTCGGAAAGTCCATTTGCCAATCCGTCAACTTGGACACAACTCTCGACCCGATAGATATCCGATCAGTTCATCCTGCTGCCTGGCCTAAAATCCACACACACAAAAAAAAAAAACTAAAGAGAACACCACACAAGCACACACACACACACCCAGTGCGTATCCTTTGTCCTGTCAGTCAGTCAGTCAGTCAGTTTTACGTTGGATTTCATTCGAGTTCAGAGGTCGGTCTAAAATCCGGACAAAGGAAACGAGCGAAAGCCACGTTTGGTGACCCTTAAATTGGGCCTCTTTAACTCTTTAAGTCTCGTGTTGGGTTTTGGGTTTTAAATACTTTTTAAATAGGTGTTTATAGGGAGTTTATTATTATTTTAAATTATAATTAAATTAAGGTTGAATTTATTATGGAAAATCGAATTTAAATAATTAACCTACATAGCTACGACTTGTACCTTAACATTTCAAGCAATTATGACTGTCTTATTCATCTTCTAAATTCCTCTAGTATTTATTAGATTTCTCAACATTTTTGTGGCATTATTCATTATGTATGCTGGCCATCATCTGTGCCAAATTTGTCTCTTCTTTCCGCCTCGAAATGAACTGAATTGTTGTGTTACTTTTAGCACATCTTCCCCTTATATATATGTATATAAATTTATATGTTTTCCTTTGTTATTTTACACGTGTTTCCACAGCTTGTCTTACACAATTTTAATTTGCCTTTAGAGTTTTTGGTTGTGTTTTGCTTTTTCTCTGTGGCAACTCTGGCACATGTTTGCTAAATTATGCACAGTGCAATGCGCTGACGCCTTTGGACCTGGCCAAAAAAAATGCAACAACAACTAACACGAAACACGAAAAATCTCTTTTAGTTTTTCTTTGTTTTTGTCTCAGGTGAGTTTTGTGTGAAGAAGTAAACTTTAAAAGTGCCTGAAAGGCTTTTTTTTTCGGCATTGTTGCTGCTGCACTTTTTAGCTGCACATTTCACTTTTATGCATTGGCCTTTGTTTACACACATTTTCCCCCTGGACCCTTTTTTCTTTTAATTTTTCTTCTTTTTTTTCGTTGGCGACTCACAACACACCGCAAAATAAAAGAGAAGCAACAATGACACCGTGCAAAATTGCATTTTCTAGCTGACCAGCAACGACCACTGAGAGAAAATTATAGCTTTGAGAGAGTAAACAAGTTGATTAAGATGAAGAATAAAGAATTTGTCTATAAACAAGGCTTCTGGCTTTTTAATTTTGGCCTGAAAGTCGTGTATCGAAGGAGACCTTGAGTTCCCCTAAAACCCTTTAATAAGAAATAAATACAGGTCGCTAAAACATTAAATAATTTAAAAAAATAGCTTCTTTTGCAACAATTAAATTTCTTTTTAATGTTTTCTTATGAATTTTCCTTATAGTTCAAGGTAGGCAACTCCTCTACCTTTTCTTTTATAAAAATCGTCTAGGAAAAACCTATTTGCTTTTGTAAAGCAAACATGCCATTTATTTTTGTCCTTGCCTTGCAGATATTTTTGCAATTTTTTCATTAACTGTCTACAGTTCTTTTTTTTTTTTGTTCTTTATCCCATTGGACGAACGACGTGTTCATCTTTAAGTAAACACAATATCCTTGTTTTGTCTGGAATATTTCTAGGTTCTCCATTTCAGGAATATTTTCCCAGAATAGACATTGTTGTTGTTGCTGTTGATGATGCCTGTGCATATATCGTATTCTTGCTTCACAACACATTAAGCAAAGCCATCCACTTTAGTCTAAATGACGACACGAGAGCTGCATATAGGCATATCGCTTGTACACTCTCTGTCCATCTCTTTCCTTGGGCTCTATTGCTGTCTCTTTTAAAGGGTAAACAAGAGTGTAGAACGGGATGAAAAAAAAAGCATTGCGACAAAAGGCAGCAACAAAAACTATAGTTTGCAATTTTTGCAGTTTACCTTCTTTTTTTTGTTGTACTTCTTGGTCTTGCTCTTCTAGTGTTTTTTACTCACACTATTTTTGTTCTTCTTTTAAGCAGAGAAGAAGTAGATGGAGAAAGGCACGGGAGTAGGAGAAAAGTAGAAGAAAGGCTTTAACCACGCACACGTCTTGCTGCCAAGTGTGTCTCCAAACTGTTGGCTCCTTTTCCTTTCCCACCTTCTTCGGTTTCTTCTTTTTTTTCCATTTCTTAATTTTTTTTTGTATTTTTTTTCTCCCTCCTTGTTCGACACATGTTGGGCTTGCAGCAGCCCAGCATTGCCACTGAAAACAGCTTTGGCGGCTTTTGTTGTTGCCATAAAAAAAAGGTCTTTGTTGCAAGTGAATGCGCTACATTTGCGAAGAAAAGAAAACAACAAAAATAAGCGAAGAAGCCCCATATTCGCCATCTCGCTTCTACCACTTCTCTCCCTTTCCTCGGCCCTTTCTCACTTCTCTAATGCGGCCTCATCGCATTTCATTTTGTTGGCCAGAAACAATTCCACACACACATTTTGCTTAGCTTTTATGCTACTGGCTGGTATTCCATTAAATGGGGAATATTCGGTTTGCTAATTCCCTGTTACAACTTTTTTACAGCACAAACAATATTGGAAAACTATATGGGTTTGTTTAACAAAGGATTAACTTTTTATTTGTTGGTTAGCATTTCTTTATTGAACATTTTTAGATTTTAAAATGGTGTGAATGTTGCATTTTCTGGCATTGCTGAATCATTATTAGAAGAGAGACGATATTACTTGGCTTGTTTAATTTTTATTAAACATAAATAACAATAAAAATTAAGCAATGTATTTTTGATTGCTCACTTTTCACCTTTTTTTAGGCTTAAATCAGTGGTGTCCACACGCATACCCTGACACGTTAGACTATCATTTCTGTGAATAAGTTCGTGCCGTCGTTGTCAACGGCATACAAACGCTTACACTGTCGGTGTGAGCAGAGCTCGGGTAGGGAAACTTGTAGACTAACGGGTATATTTATAGGCTTAAAACTGGCCGCAATTTACAGGACATTCCCATTAAACATGTTTATATTATAAGAAATATATCTTAAACAGTTTATACTGATTTCGTGGAGCTCAGAACCGCGTTTATATTTGTTTTTTTTTTTTCTTTATGATATTTCCAACTCATTGTTGACATATTCTCTAAAATATACTTTCCACCTTCAGGTTTTATACTTTTGCCCATATATAATACAAAAAAACCCATCTCTCCTTGTTTTTTCCAGGCATATTTTACAGGGTATTACCGTAGTTTCCACCTTAAAGATGTTACCTTCTCGGCCATTCCCATGGCTATTCTCATACTGTTTTCATGATTGTCGCGGCACAAAATGCGAACAAACGTAAGCATCAGGCGTAGAATGGAGATGGAGAGAGTGATGGGAACTTGTTTTTACTTGAGAGTTCCCTCCTCCATGGCCATGGAAAACACTAGGCAAGAAAAAACAAAACACAAGAAGAAAAAAATCGCAAGCGAAACACTGAAAATGGTATGAGTGAGGAAAAACTTCCTAGTGGATAGGAGAATCTCCCGCCGCCCTTCCAGTGGCAGGAACTAGTACTAACTTCAAGTGGTTTGGAGGAGAGGATGGATATATGTGCATGTGATGACAGCTAAAACCGCCAAAGTGACGGAAAGCGCGAACGCCGTCGCCGTGGCCGTCGCTTGTTGTGGCATGTGTGTGGCAACAACAAACGCCAAAGAGCAGCTAAAGAGATTTGCATTTGTTTTTATTTTCGTTCCTTTTTTTTCCCCCCCTCACTCGCTAGTTTCCCTTTTTTTTTATACCCTTTCAGAGGATATTACATTTATAGTGAGTCGTTTGCAACGTCGTAAAGGAGACCCGTCAGAGATGGGATAAAACTAGAGCGAAGAAAAACGAGAAGAACGTATCGAAAGATGTAACTCCAGCAACAAAAACGACGAGTCTTAAACTGAACAACGAGTAAGGACGACGAGCAATTCTCCCGAAGACAACGAGTATGAGCAGCAAGGCGAGTCAACGAGAGCAGAACGACGAGTAAAGACGTTGCAACGAGAACAAGTAAGAAAGGCTAAACGACGACGAGAAGCGTCCGTTGATTTAACTGGCAACAAGGACGAGAGTTTTATTAGAACTTGAGCGATCAAATGAAGATCGAGAATTGTATTATCTTATTTCAAACCAAAATATCCTGCATTTAAAATACAATAAACAAAAGCCATTTCCCCTCGTTAAAATAAATAATATTGACCAGCTGAGCCTTGATGTAATGCACACATGAAGTGTATACAAACTTCGTGTTCGCTTCATCGTGTTTTTTCCCTGTATTTTTTTGCAATGCATTTTTTCCTCATATTTTTTCACTCTCTCGTATTTTTTTTTGGGGTTCCCCGCTTGCAGCTTATGCAAAGTGCACGGCTCTCGGGTGCCGTTGCATAGATCCCCATAAATGCACACACAAACTGCCCGGCCCTGTGTGTGCCGCAAGTGCGTGTGTTTTTGCTACTCAAATGTGCATCAAAATTCAAGCGACAACCTGAGGCATTTTTTGGGCCCTCTCAAAAGGCCAGAAAACCAGCAGCGATTATGTCGGAAATCGGCCAGAATCACTTATATTCAGGGAGGTTTTTTGTCTTAGTTTTTTAAAGGCGTGATGTGATTAGTTCTCAAGAAGTGAAAAAAATTATGGATGTAGGAAAAAGTATTTATTATCTATAGTTTAAATAATCATAATTACTTTTAATAAATTAAGTCGACTTACAACTTAAATAAATTATAATAAACAAAGGCTTATAAGAAGTATAAGAAGACATCTTTAAAAATCCTTTTTATTCCCAACCTCAACACAAACTTATTAAATTTCTCGAACCCTTGCCTTGTAACTAATATCTTTATTTATTTCGTTGGAAAATCTATCCAAAGGAAAAGCAAAGTAAGGGTACTAGAACCTATTAAAACTTAATCTGGGACACGGCACAAAGGTCGATTGCTTAGATCACCATTTGACCTGATTCCGGTCATTAAATTAGGGGTCACCAGAGTTTGGCTTTTAGCTAGCGTTTAGCCTGCTGCCAATATTCCCTTTAGCTGTAATTTGCCAATTAAGACACAACAAACAATGAATATATACATATATATAGCTTTATATATATATAGAGGTATATACATATTTACACAAGCCCACTTCCCCGCCCGGGGCACGGACATTTTCACGACTAATTTTGCGAATCCGCCGGCCATAAAACACAAGCACGGGACTTCGAGACCGAGACAGAGACCCGAAAAAAGGCTGTAAAGAGCAGAAGCCTAGCAGGACGACGAAGGACGACGGAAGGCCGTCCCAGAGTAAGTTCATAACATTTCATTCTTTTAGCTTTTTCGGCTCATTTTCGGGGGCGGCCACGGCCGAAAACAATATGAAACCGATACTTGAAACTGTCAAATGCAGGACCGGGGCAGCAAAAGCGCCGGGAGGAAACATTACGTGTACCTGGAACTCGGGGCACCTGGAACCCAAACCCCGGTAGCAACCCAGGAGAGTTCTCGTCCGAGTCTTTGTCCACGTCCACGTCCACGTTCATGTCCCGACTGGACGGCACACGCCCTAAAGCGCTCAAAGGATTACGCGGCGGACGCGTCCTGGGATTGGAACTGGTAGCGATGGGGACTGGGGATTGGGGATTCGGAAAAGGACAAGAAAGCCGGCCTGCCGTCCAGCCGTCCTGCCCAGCTGAAGGGAAACCTCATAAAAGTTATTGTTTTTCTACTTCATTATCTTTCAAAAGCGCGCACGAGCAGCATGGCGAGAAGGAAGGAAAAAGTGTTTTCGTTTATGGTTTCATTTTACACACTCCTCCTCCCGCAGGACACGCTTTCAGCTTAGCTGTCAGGCCCTTTGAGGGACAAGTGTTGCGTTTAGAACTCTCGCCGGGGCATTATAGCTCCTCACGGCATTGCCCACGGTGGGCATTAGGTTGTCACACCGCTGCGGTCACAATAAAATGTGTTTATGGTGGATTATTATCCTTCCAACCTTCGCATTTGATTCGGTTTAGCGCTTGTTCTGGGGGCTATAGTATATAGTGCGTTTTGTAAACACTTTATTGGCCGATTTTAAAGATAAGTTGGTGTACTTTTCGCTCGTAACTTGTTTTTCGCAACTAAATAAAGTTGTTTTTTAGGGTTATTATCACCTGATTTTATATTGTTGGGCTTTAAGTTGAGAATTGTGACCTTTTTACATTTATTTTTTATATTTTTAGTACATAAATTTGTTAATTAATCCTTCTTTAAGTATTTTGGTAATGCTATCGATTTTATATTGCTATTTTTGGTGCATTAATTATCGTGTTATCGATTTAATATCGATTTTTTGTATGTTACATTTTTTTATTTTGATATCTACATTTTTAAAATCTAATAGTCGCGTTTTTTATATTTCGATGTCTACAATTTAAACAGGTTATCGATTTTAGATTGATATTTATGTTGCATTTAAACATGTTATCGATATTATATCGAAATTTTTAATTTTTTAACTTCCTATATTTATTTTAATGTTCACAAATCATAGCAAATTTTACATTTTACAATTTTGTATCTATTTTATCGATATTTATTTCGATATGTTATCGTTATAAATATATATACCAAAACAAATAATAGTTCTGTTAATAAATAAGACTTGAAACACCTTTAAGTGCGCCATTTCCTATTCAGAACTTTCTTCTATCGTATATTAATCTGTAAGTTAGAATTTTTCATAAGTCCATGATTCCGTTTATCCAGATATTCATGTATCCGTAATACCACTGTTTATGCCCCTTTCCGTTGTGTTACAAAATCTAATATATTCTTGGACTTACCCAACGCATGACACTGTAGTATCTTGGTGCTGCCCTCGCTCACAATCGACCCCGATGACGATGGATGGGTGGTGAATCGTGGTGCCTGGAGTTGTTGCTGCTGCGGCTGTTGATGCTGTTGTTGTTGCTGCTGCTGCGGAGGAACCAGCTGCTGCTGCGGCTGCGGATTGGCATCTGCAATAAGAGGGGAAAAAAGTCAAAAAGAAAAGTCCGAGTTTAGTTCATGTTTGTCAATGCCTGCGAGAGATAGAGAGAGAGAGAAAGCGAGCTGGAGGCAGCATTCGAGGAATTTAATTATGGTCAATGGGTGATAGCCGCACCAAGAGAAGGCCAATATAAAAGGGCCACAACAGGGCACTTGAAAATTGTGATTTAATAATAAGCTTGATCACTGGATTTTCCCACAACGTACATCGCCGCAAAAACAAAACTAAAAATCGCAATCAACGCACGATAAAACCATTGCCGAATCGAACATTAACCGGATTTACTTAAAAGCTTCGCACCCCGAACCATTTCAGGGGCCCGATTTGTACCAGGCTCTGGCATAAATCGAAGGGCTTAAAGATGAATATATATTTGATTTATGGCACGCAGCAGTTCGAAGGGAGGATAAAGCACAAAAGCCGAATGCAAAATACAAACCCCACTCCCGTGATCGATTGCACTTGCATTTTATTTCCCAATTCTGTGGGTCCTTTTTTTTATCACCCCCTAACTTTTTCGTTTTATTTTTGGTTTCAGTTTGGGAGCAAGTAGGGCTCCCAGGTGGAGGAAGTCGAGCAGGAAACTACAACAATATGGCAGAGGGCGCGCACAATAAATTGCAGCATTTATAAATAAAAACATTTCGCCATATTATTTCATTTTGTGTAAAAAATATTAAAACATCCATTTACATTTTTTTTTTTTGTTGTCTCCATATTTATTTGCATTTTTATTTAATTTGGCCACGCAAATCCAACACAAAACTGAAAACGAGAGGCTCCAGGGAGGGTGTGTATAGTGTCGTTTAAAATGAAACAACACCCAACCAAGGAAAACAAGAAAAAAAAAACAAGTGGGGATTACACACAAGCACGAATATTTGATGCCCTCTCTAGGCTATAGAAAAAAGGGAAACAGTGGTAGAAAAAAAAAAGATAGATAGTGGCATCTGCGAAATTCCTTCCAAATGCGAAAAATTTTAAATTCAAACATTTTATGCAGCTCTCGAGAAAACCGGGGATACCCCAAAGAATTGTTTTCCCCCCGAATTTTTTGCCCCATTACAAGTACATTTTGTTGTTCCTGACCGGTTGTTGGTTTGTGGGATTATAAATTCGTTTTCAATGCCGACACAGAGACTGCCATATTTTACACTTTCCCTGTTTTTGTTTTTTTTTTGGCTTTGTTTTGGCCACCACCAATGGAGCAGGCATGGAGTTGTGTGTTTGGTAAATTATTTTTCATAAATATTTGCCATTTGTATGCATAGATACATGGTGTAACAATGATATCAAGAGCAATTATCAAAGGAGGTGAAATTGCCATTCGTCGGTTAGGGTCACCAAAGGAAGGAACACACACACAGACAACAACTGTTGCCTCCTCCGATGATTCTGGGTGAGTAAATTATTCAGGATATACAATAACATATGCATGAGATACTTGCATACATTTTGGCCACCAATAAACACAATTTAATTGGTTTACATTCCCAGCTGGGCGAGGGAGCACATCAAAGGAGATACGCTTTATGTAGGTGGACGAGCGAGAATCTCGTCGTCAAAAGTAAAATAATTAGGCATTCTCAAACAAATGATAATTAATATTCATGTGCCCCAAAAATTATGTGAACAATTTTTCCACCTACACACATACGTACGCCCGCACAATAAGGGACACAAAGGCGCATTAAATAAATTAATTGAACAAGGAAATATTATGTGTTGGGCGCTTGAAGTTCGTAGGTAATAAAACTCCATTCAGTTTTGATTATTTTGCACACGAAAGTGGGGGGGAGCTATGACACTTGATATTTGAAAATTAGGTAAACACTAGCCGACAAAAGGTGAGTTTTCAATTAGTCATTAATTTAAGTTGTGTTTCATGGAGAGAAATCATCAACAAATTCGAATTTTTGCTTAGATATACGAGCAAAGAAGATAGAAATTTGTGACTGATGGAGATATGACACAAATCATAGGTGAGTTTGGCAAGTAAACAGAAGGAAAATGGTGTCTGATGGAGAATTTCCTCGAACAAGATCGAGTTCACTTCATGATGAAGAAATAATACAAACAGTTTCGAGTTTAGCTCACCTAACACCCTCACAAACTCATTACCTTACCTATCCCAATATATAATATATTTAGGTGTAATTAATGCATGAATACTCTCTCCAAA
>JAEIIG010015460.1:0-36688 GCA_018904695.1 Drosophila parvula
AAATGTTTACATTTTTCAGGAAAGTTTAGACAAAATTTATTATTATTTATGTAGAATTATAAATAAATGTTCCTTAAAGACTTGGTAGATTTTCCTATAAGTTTTCCTGACTGTCTCCCGTCTGAGGCCATTGAAAATGATTAATTTTTCACAATTTGCATTTATGCAGATTGAAGCAACAATCGGGAGTGCGGCTCTAACTGGGCCAGAGTCTGTTTTTTAGTTTTCATTTTTTCCACCAGCTTTTGGGGTCTTCAGCGGCTTTTTTACAAAAAAAATAAGGAGATATATATATATATTCGCAAGACTGCAGACGGACCTGGACCCAGTCAAGTGTTGAGCTTAGACACAATTTATCAGCTGAACGATTTGATTTATATGGTTAGACATGGCATGCGTCACGTCAAGGCTGTTGCGGTAGCGGTTCCACTTGTAAAAAATTATAAAATATAACTAAATAAATATATTGAGATAGATAATAAAATAAATACAAGGAAAATTGAGTGCAGTTATGATTAATTGAAGGTTTTTACCACACCATACGTTAGCATTCCTCCAAGAATAATAAGAAATCTGAAATGGTGCTTGTAACTTCTTCGATATATTTTAAAGCCACTTAAAAACTGTACAATTTTAAATTAAGGTTTACAATTTACACATTTTGTAATAGTGGTTGTATGGTTAATTTTCATTAAAATAAATTCAACTTAATATCTATCAGAATTATATTTTTAACTACATTTATATAAAGAACATTTTGTTGTAACCCTTGTTGTTAATTTACCTACGACTTGTAGTAATTTATGGTATTTAATACGAACTTATTCCGACTAAATTCAGCTTAAAAAGTATTAATAAAATTAAGAATAGTCTCAGAGTTGTTAAAATTGTATTTGTTGTTCTCGTTGTGATACCAATTTAATTCCGAGTGTAGGTATCACTCTTTGTTTCAGGCTCAATTTTCATGATTATGTTATGTGTTGTGTTTTATCTTGGCTGCCATTTGTGGAGCACTTGCTCATGAAAATGGAAAGTATATGGCTGGCGGAGAAAGAAAAGAAATTGCGGCCCACTGCGATGTTAATGTTAACATGCATGCCTAAACATCAAAATTATAACCACATACTTGCGCGATTTTGATTGGGACTTGGACTTGGCATCGGACTTGTACTCGTACTCGTACTCGTACTTGTACCTGCTAAGTCTGGTGTGAATAACCCCCGGACAACGATACGTGCGTGATTATAGCCATCATTCATCTCTTTCTCTCTCTGCTAGCTGCGGGTAATTAGTTGCCACGCCAAACAATTTGCGACAAGGAAAGTAACTCCGGCTGCTTGTCACTTTGTTGCGGCATTATTGAAGGCTTAACCCCATTAGCTTGAATTGGCGCACTTGCCAATCGGCACCGCCGATCGAAGAAGAAAACAAAAAAAAAACAGGTAGACAAGGGCCAGAAAGAAGCCGCAGAAGACAGCCCCAAACTTTCTGCGAAGAACAGCCAGCGAAACTTTTACCCAGCGCCGGAGAAAAAGAAAAAAAAAAACAACAACTAAAAAAGGCAAAGTCAAACAACAAAAGAAAACAAAGTCGGACAATGTAAACCCATTCACGAAGCTGGGCCCCGCAGAAGAGAGTATCTGCATCTCGGAAGACAGGTCTCACATTTTTAGTACCTCCACGGCTTTTAGATCAATGCAGTGGAAGAAAGCCAAGAAGAATTTATATATTTTTTAATCTGAAATGTTAGCAGGAGCTTACAAATTAATTTATCAAGTTCTAAGCCAACTTAAGAAATTATTTAATAGGTAAAAGTTATTTTACTTTATTATTTTCTAGGCAGAAAATTAGTTATAAAGGATATTTTAAAAGGATTTGGAATGAGATGTGTCTCTTCATTTTAAAAATAATATACATTATCTTTTAATTTCGATCTGTGACGTAACCAGTTATTGGTAATAAGAAGAGACTCTTCCTTTTAAAAATAATATACATTATCCATTACTTTCTATCTGTGAGGTAACCAGTTATTTTACTTTTTTATTTTCTAGCCAGAAAGTTAGTTAAAAAAGATATTTTAAAAGGATTGGGAATGAGAAGAGTCTCTTCATTTTAAAAATAATATATATTATCTATTATCTATTATTTATTTTATATTATTTATTACTTTCTATCTGTGAGGTAGCCAGTTATTTTCCCTTATTATTTTCTAGCCGGAAAGTTATTTTAAAAAAGCCTTAAGGATTGGTAATGAAAAGAATCTCTTCCCCTTAAAAGGCATATATATTATGACAAGAGTCTCTTCCCCTTAAAAAGCCTTTATATTATCTAACACTTTCCTAAGATCAGTATACTATATAAAGGCTTTTTATAAATTGCTCCAAATTGTTTGCTGTGCATCTTGGCAAACCAGTTTCACCTGCAGAGCAACTAGCGTCTGATCTGGACTCCCGGAGAGAGAGGTGGCCTAAAGCCTAGGTAGCTCGACTCCGACTTGGCCCGTCTTGGTGGCAGCTTCAGTTGTGTTGCGACGCTCAGATGGAGCGGTCTTAGCGGAAGTAGAAGTGGAACTGGAAGTGGAAGTGGAACGCGCTGTCTTGGCTCGACTCGAACCGGCGGTTCGCTGCGAAATTGTTAACGCTGCTGCTGCGCATGCGCAGACACACTGTTGTGCTCGTACTTGCTGTGGCTTAATTACTGAGGTTTCTTGTTTGTCTGCATTTTTCCGAGGTGCGCGCGCGCGTGTGTGTGTGTGTGCGTGAAAAGAGCGTTTTCCATCGCGCTGGGAAAACATTCTTGGCCCAGCTTGGAAGCTTTCTTTTTGTGTATAACAAAAGAGAAGTGGGCAAAAAAAAAGGAAAAAAAACAACAAACGTAAACAAAACTCCGACTTGTGCAATCGCAGCGACACAAAACAAAAGACGGCGAGGCAAGGCAAGGTTCCCAAGCCTCCGCCACAAGATATAAGTGCAATTTACAACCCAAAAAAAAAAATAAAAGAAAAAAAACACACACAGAAATGTAAGCCAAAAGTATAAATCAAAATACGGGTGTCATGAAACAGGTTACGAGAAGAGAAAAACCGAGATGTGTGATTAACATATTTCCCATCAAAACGTTTACACGCAACGCAACGCGAGTGTATCTGTATCTGTATCTATAGCCGTGTACCTGTTAGCTGTATCTGTGAAACAAGAAGTGGATCCGATCCCAGCCGATCGAATCCCATCCATGCACTGCACAAAAGTAGCAGCTATTTGATCAGAGCATTAAAAAGTTTACAAATCTATCAGGAAAATACTTGAATCTAACCTTTGTTCTTAGAGTTTTTAAACTATTTTTATAAATATTTACGAGAAGACCTCTGTTATTACAAGTATGATTCTCAATTGATTAACAAAAAATACTAGGGAATTATATAAAAGGAGTTTTAACTATAAAATACTCCTTAACCATGAAGCAAAGAGAAAAAACAAATATATAGTGCAAGCCAGACCCTATACTCTCAGTTTTTAAATCATTAATTGGTGCTTACCTCCCACTTATGTTCCCTTAAAAGTGCATTTAATTTCTCCCTGTGTACCAACCCATTTCATGTGGCAAATGCAACCTTGAAGCTGTCTTCGATATCGAATCGCATATCGCATATGCATTTCAATGTGTGTAAAAGGCCACAGCAAAAGATCGCTTTTTTCGGGGAGATTTTGAAACCCGGAGCGTTCGTTTTATGGACATTATCAATTTACATACGTTAACTTGGTTGTTTTGTCTGTTTGCTGGTATCTCTGCCATCTATGAGCAAACAGGGGGCGCAGTCTCAAATAAAAGAAAAAAACTGGCCAAATACCTTCCTTGATTGCCCATGGACCGCAGAGTAAATAGCACAAATAACGCGAAAACAAAAATAATGCAAATAGAAATAGCGCCAGACGTAAAAGTATCTCTGTTTTTTTTTCATTTCTTTTGGTGTCAGTGCGCATTAAAAGGCAAACAGTAACCAATGAACACGGCCAAGAGCTCAGGCAACGGTACTGCTAATGCTGCGAGAGTGAGAACCAAAACCGAGAACCGAGAATCCAGATTTCTATGGAGTAGGAGAACCAGTAGAGATCACGGCTCCAGCGAACCGTTCAAGCGCCGCCGAAGGCGTTTTCTATATTGGATATTACACAGGCGAACTTCACTAACTCAAAAGGGGTCTTAAAATTAAATAAAAGTATCTTTTTTTATTAAAGGGAATAAAATATATATCACTAATCCCAAGAATTCGTATAAATCTTTAATTTTAAAGCATTTTTAGGTATACCATTAGGTGTGTTCTACCTGAACTTGGTTAGTATATCAGTTTCAAGATCATTAATCAAGCTGAAACTAAATATAAAAATATTGTAAGGCTTACACAGCCTAAATTGTGTTTAAAACTTAATAACTTAACACATATTAACTTAATAATATACATATTAAAATAGCTTTGCAAATATAATATATTAAGCACCTAGAGCTCTTAGTAAAACTTACTTCCTGGTAAACTTAAAGCCTTGGTAAGGTTCTACTTACAGAGATTTTACTGTTTCCCAAATCACTTTTAGGAATGACTTAGGTTGGTTTAAAAATAATAATGATCTTCAACATTTAAGTTGCTTGCCAAAAATGCAAAACCCAATTGTTTTTTACATCTCAAATACACAGCAAAAAAAATGCAATTTAAAAATAAAATTAGTACTTAAAGTTACGGCATTAATGGAGTCCGTGTTGAATGGATTTCTCAAGTATGTCAGCATTACCAAAATTACTCAGACTCTCTCGGTTCTTTGTTAGTCAATCCGACTGATTATAGCCTTCGACGTTGTGTCGATTTGGACCTTGGCGGCCATTTCGGCCATTGTTGTTGGCCAGAAATATGTGGCTTAGAGCAAAATAGAGGGAGACATCGACATTGGTATGCAAATTAAATGTTCTAAGCGAACAGAGCTCCAAAGAGGAAATGTCCAAATACGATACGATACGATACGGCGGATATCTCTTCTCGGAACGAGTTTCACCGATCAGCTCGGATCGGCTTGGAAAGCCAACACCATAATAATGCCATTCTTCAATATTTGCAGCGAAATGGTGGCGTGGAAACAGCTGCCAAACGGGGGGCGTTTATTGCTGCTCCTGATCGGCTGCCTCGCCCACTTAACCCACCGGACACTGGCATGGCGACCATGTCCGGAGCTGAGTCCCGCCCTGCGTCTACCCTGCAGGTGAGTCACACAGAAATAAACGCATTTTTTTAGTTAAAAACTTAAATAGTTATTTAATACCATTCAGAAGTTAACAAAATATGTGTGAAAGTGTTAAAAAATAATTCTTTGAGTCGTTTTTTAAGGAAAAACCCTTATTTTCTTAACTAGATCTAAACCCTTTATGGAAAGAAAGTTGAAAATGATCTTTGTAGCTCCAAAATTTAATGAAAATGTAAATCTTTACATAGATAACATTATTTAACCAATGTGGGAATAATCGCAGCTACTCAGTTTTGTTTTAAGTGTTTACTAGACAGCGGTTTCCGCTGCAGCTGGCAATTATTTTAATATCGCAAAATTGCTGACAACTGAAAAGCACCGATGCCCATGCCAATTCATTTGCCTTTGTTTTGTCTGCTAATTACCGACTGGCGACAATTACAGGTGCAATGTGGTTCCGTTTGCGGCGACTGGACAATTGGGTGCCGTGGCCATGGACTGTGATCGCGTTGTCTTTCACGGCGATGCCCCGCAGCTGCCGTATGGAGCGCCCATTGTGGCGTATACGCAACGCCATAGCGGGCAACAGGTGCTGCCAGCACAGGTGGGTGCCAAATTATAGGAAAAAAATATGAAATCAAACAAAAAATTTGATTATTTCGATACGTATTTCATTCCAGACCTTTGGCCAGCTAAAGTTAACCATCGAGGAGCTGGATCTGTCCAACAATCTGATCCGAAGGATTCCGGAGAAGGCCTTTGACGGCCTGAAGGACTCGTTGAACGAACTGCGACTGGCGAATAATTTGCTGGGCGACAATCTCAATCCCATTTTCTCCACCGCCGAACTGCACGTTCTGAAGAACCTGCGCATTTTGGATTTGTCCGGCAACAAGATCAAGTTGATCGAGGAGGGTCTGCTGAAGGGCTGCATGGATCTCAAGGAGTTCTATATTGATCGCAATAGCTTGACGGCAGTGCCAACCAATTCGCTGAATGGACCCAGTGCCCTAAGACACCTGTCGCTGCGCCAGAACCAGATTGGTAAGACAGAACTGTCCGAGAATCTTTCACTTTTTATATCTAGAGTTTAAATTCCATAAAAATTCCCAACAAAATGACTGGCATTTACTCTTTTCCATACCTTAAGTTATGACAGAAGTAATTAACTTATAAATATCTCTCAATTTCTGTAGGAACTCTCCTTCCCGCCTCATTTAATGCCCAGCGCCAGCTGGAGATCATCGATCTGAGGCACAATGTCCTGCGAAGCATCGACAGTCAGGCCTTTAAAGGACTCCAACGGATCCGGGAGATCAAGCTGGCTGGCAATCGCATCAGCAACCTAAACAGCGATGTCTTTGAGAAGCTGAGTACGCTACAGAAGCTGGATTTGTCCGAGAACTTCTTCAATCAGTTTCCAATGGTTGCCCTGGCCGCAGTTTCTGGCTTGAAACACCTGAATCTGTCTTCCAATATGTTACAGGTATGTGTAGGAGTCCTTGTTTTATATCTTAAATATACCTTTAAATACCCTTTTCATTAGCAATTGGACTACACACATATGCAAGTGATTAGATCTTTGGAAACCTTGGACATCAGTCGCAATTCAATCACCACCATAACGCCAGGAACCTTCCGGGAGATGAATGCATTGAAGTATTTGGATCTCAGCTTGAACTCGCTAAGAACGGTGGGTAGTCTTAACTTTCGTGATAACTAAGACCTAACTTGAATATTCTCAAACTGCGCAGATCGAGGACGATGCCTTGGAGGGACTGGAGAGCCTGCAGACGCTGATTATCAAGGACAACAATATCCTGCTAGTGCCCGGTAGTGCCTTGGGTCGTCTACCCCAACTGACATCCCTTCACTTGGACTTCAATCGAGTGGCAGCTCTTTCCGCCGAGATCCTTGGCTCCTTGCAGGCGGGCGACATAACCACCCTTTCGTTGTCGAGGAATGTGATCCGGGAGCTGCCACCTGGCAGTTTTCAGATGTTCAGCAGTCTGCACACCTTAGATCTTGCCGGCAACTCCCTGGCTCTGATCAATGCAGACACCTTTGCGGGATTGGATAGCACTCTGATGGCCCTGAAGTTGTCGCAGAACAGGCTGACGGGCCTGGGTGGAGCATCCTGGGTATTGCCAGAGCTGAGGAGTCTGGACCTGAGTAGCAACAGCTTGACCGAACTGCCCAGTAACATCTTCGAGGAACTGGAGAACCTTCAGTCTTTGAATCTGAGTGGAAATCACTTAACACCACTGACCGGGGCTCTCTTCAAGCCCCTGGCCCGCTTGCAGGTCATCGATTTGAGTCGCTGCAACATCCGCCAGGTGAGCGGAGATCTCTTGGCCGGATTGCAGGACCTCAAGCACATCCATCTCAACGACAACCTGCTGCAGGAGCTGCAGGACGGCAGCTTTGTCAACCTGTGGAACATTAGCTCCATTGATTTGTCCAACAATCGCATTGGCTCCATCCGTTCCGGGGCCTTTGTGAATGTAATGAAGCTGCAGAGATTGAATCTGCGGGGCAACCAGCTGTCCGCCTTCAAGGGGGAATACTTCAACACCGGCACTGGGATAGAGGAGCTAGACATTTCGGATAACCAGTTGAGCTACCTGTTCCCCTCCTCCTTCCGCATCCATCCCAGGCTGAAGGAGATCAAGGCGTCCAACAATAAGTTCTCGTTCTTCCCGGCGGAGCTCATTGCCTCGCTGCAGTATCTGGAGCACATCGATCTGTCCCACAATCAGCTGAAGACCATCGAGGAGCTAGACTTTGCCCGTCTGCCACGGCTACGCGTCCTGCTGGCCTCACACAATCAACTGGACATGGTGAGCGAGATGGCGTTCCACAACTCCACCCAGCTACAGGTCCTGGACCTGGCCTACAATAACTTGGACAGAGTGGGGGAGCGCACCTTTGAGGGTCTGGTGAGACTGGAACAGCTTAACCTAGAGGGCAACCGGCTGTCGGAGCTCTCGGACGGCGTCTTCGAACGCACCAAGCTCCAGATGCTGGAGAACATCAACCTGGCGCACAATCGGTTCGAGTACGCTCCACTCAACGCCCTGCAAAGGCAATTTTTCTTTGTGTCATCCGTGGACTTGAGCCATAATCGAATCAAGGAGCTGCCAGGCGATGACAGCATCATGGTGAACATCAAGCGAATCGATCTATCCTTCAATCCGCTCTCGCCCAGGGCAGTGCACAATGTTCTTAACGAACCGAAGACAGTGAGAGAACTCAGCTTGGCGGGCACGGGAATTGAGCAGCTGGAGCTCCTGGAGACACCCTTCCTACAGTTCCTGAATCTGTCCCACAACAAGCTGCGCAATGTGAAGCTGGAGGTCTTCCAGCGGGTCACTCTCCTGGAAACATTGGACCTTTCCAGCAATCAACTCGAGACCCTGGACGATCTATCCGCGGCGTGGCCCCAACTGCAAGTGCTACAATCTCTGGACGTGTCCAACAACAGCTTCGAGATCGTGTCCCAGTCCAACTTTGGCCAGCTTGAGATGCTGCGATCCCTGCGACTCAGTCACCTGCCGCAATGCACCAGGATCGAAAAGAACGCCTTCAAGCAGCTACCAAATCTGTTGAGCTTGGAGGCCTACGATCTTCCGCTGCTCGGATACCTGGACCTTCAGGGCATCTTGGAACTGCTGCCGGGTCTGGAAGCCCTGGACATCGAGGTTAAGGACTCCAGCATTGGCAGCGAGCAGATTCAGCCTCTCAAGCATCCGCGTCTCAGAAGGCTGGGCATAAGGGGCGAAAGACTAAAGTCTATATCCTCGGGTACCTTGGCGGGACTGAAGAGCAGCGATTTGAGTGTCCAGCTGCGAAACACCTCGCTTAGTGCCCTGCCACCGGCCCTGCTATTCCCGGTGCCGCGATCCTCCCACCTTAATCTAGATGTTGAGGGATCCCAGATCACGGTGCTAGTTCCGCAGTTCCTCAACGCCTTGGAGGATCGAAGGGCCAGTCTCCAGTTGAAGGGACTGGCCAGCAATCCGATTGTGTGCGATTGCAATGCTCGGGCTCTCCGTCGCTGGCTGCCCAGTTCCGGGATGCCGGATGTCACCTGCCAGGCGCCAAGTTACCTGGCCAACAGGAAGCTTATCGAGGTCGGTGACGACGAACTCACCTGTGATGCCCGACGCATGAGCTCCTCCACGTCGAGACCCACTGCCACAGTGCCCCATTTGCTGAAGACCTCCAGTCAGTTGGTTACCCGCAGCTCCACCACCGAGGAGCCGTTGATCATTTGGAGCCTGGAGCCAACGCAACAGCCCACCCTGAAGAAGATCAAGACCAAGGCGCCGCTAATGAAGGCCCAGGCTCCGATTATGAGCAACGATGATACTCTGATCATTGGCATTGTGGGTGGAGTGGTGGCCTTCATAGCCATACTGATCATTATTATTTGCATTATCCGACTGCGTATGAGTAACGCGGAATATCAGCAGAGTGCGGCAATGATCGGGATTCCGGCGGGCATGCAAATGGGCGCCCATAATGCAGCCTACAATTACAAGAACGGCGGCGGTGGTGTGGGAGCAGCGCTATATGCGGTGCCTCCGTATCAGGCCAGCTACGCAACCCTGCCGCACAAGGCCGCCTCCATTCACCAGTCCAACCAGAATCTATCCCAGCGCCAGCAACAGCAGCAGCATCAACACCAGCAGCAGCACCAACAGCAGCAGCAACAGGTGGCAGCGGCGGCGGCGGCCTACTCGACCATGTCCCGCATGTCGTACTTCAGCGGTGCCGGCGGAAACGCCGATGGAGCCGAAAGCCTAACGCATCAGCATCCGCACCAGCATCAGCCCTATATCATATACTCGGATGACAAGGCCTACAGATAGGCAAGCGCTTCCTTTCCTTCCCACTCCAGTCCATCTGTCCACTTCCTCCAAACTCAGTCAGTCAGTCAGGCGCATCGCCGCTAAAAAAAACAGGTTCTACATTATCGCCACTCTCAGCCAACGTTGTATATAGACTTAAAAAAAAACCATCTAACTGTAACCCTAACTGTATCTATTGTCTAACCATAATTAAGTGCAAGCAAATCGCTTATGCGGAATAAACAAATCTAGAATAATACACAAAGAATTCACCTTGATGGATGGTGGGTGGGTGGTTAACGACCTTGGCCAGTGGAGAAGTAAAAATGTTGATTACGTGTGCCTCAAGGTGCAAAGAATCCAAAGAGTTTACCGTAGGAACCAGCCATGGTTAATTAAATTCAGATCATGAATTTATATGGAGTTTATGGGGTTTTAAAAGTTATAATAATCTGGGATGCTATAAATACGGTAAGGATGAGAGAAAAACTACTACTTTAATTAAAATCAGCTAGTGGAACCGACAAAGATGACGAGGAGAGACTAGAATTTCATTTTATTTAAATGGATTTTCCACTTTCTCATATTTGATATGAATTAAAAAAACAACTGTGTTTGGAATATGCAATATGATGTCCACAGAAAACGCATGAGTTCAAAAGAACTTTTTACTTTTCACTCTACGCGGTTTTAACTGGGATTCAGACCGAATATTACCCTCTTATACAAGTAGACTTCTGCTAATTAACCTACCATCCTTAGCCTTCATCTATAATCTAGTCCGTGATGACGTGGAGAGTACTGGATCTGATAGGTCAGCTTAAGTAGAACTACTAGATCCTATTTACCTTTAGTTTTGCAGCAAGCCATTAGTTAATTGCACTACAAACTTTATCTATACTTTCTCCTATCGCATCTACTAACACCTCACCCTAACAAGCACGTGCTTCTTGTCGCAGGGGCCACTTGAGTGTACATCAACGTCAAAGATAAAATATATTGAAAAATATACCGAATATAGAAATTTACACAGCTGGAAACCTGAAAACCCTGGCACCATTTTCCCAAAAAGAAAACATAAGAAAAAGACTATAAAAATACACGATTTGAGCATTTTTAATACAGTAAATTTCTCATACAATGTTTCATAAAAAATGTATATATGTATGTGTATAAATATTTGATGTACATATGTTGTATATATATATAATATATGTATGCAACTTCAAGATCTCCAATTCACAGTCTTTCTATTCCATATCTTTCACTGGATAACAACAAAACAGTTATCCTTCCATTTAAATGCCAACAAAAACATGTGTGTATTAAATGCACAAATGTTACACCTAACAAACTAATAAAAAATAACTAAACTTGTGGCCATTATACGCATAGGATGCATCGAGAAAAATCAACAAATCACTTTGGCAAGTAGAGAGGAGCAGGTAACTAACGATGACTCAAATTTCCGGTTTCATTTTTAAGACTTCCATATGTGTGGCTAGGCCATTTGCGAGTACGAGGTATACAGCTTGTAGTTGCGACGCCGATAGTAGATCATGAGGCCATAGCTGGTCAGCAGGAGAGTGATAATGATTAATATGAGAATGCCCGTTGCAGCTCCTAGATTCGCCTCCTCGTAGGTCATCATCATCGTGGATCGTTTGCACTCGCGCTCCCAGTCCCCAGGCAGCACGTCCTGATACAATGTAATCAATTTTTTCAGCGGACATGACGGCCCGCAGCCGGGTATGTCCAAAGGCAGTGGTTCAGCTGTGGTGTTCTTATAAAAAACAGAGACCAACGGCGTGTTGTTGTCATCCATCCGCAGCTCCAACATAATGCACGCCACATAGGGGGGACTATGGAGCTAAGAAAAAATAAGGGAGGAGGTTAAGTGAATGAGGGAGTCATAAAATAGTTAACATCTCAGCTTACTTCAAACACTTTCAGAGTATTGAGAACATTGGCTATTGTCGTATCATGCGCACTATAAATCCACATGGAACGATCCGGTTTCAGGCGCCCAGATGCCTTTTCATCGATTCGATGAAAGATATCCTTCAGCAGAGGACCCGCCTTTAGTCTGGCCAATTTTCGCGTATAAGTGTTGATGGCGAATGCAAAGTTTGCCGCATATGTGAGCTCCTCATGGCCATACACCTTATCAGTCCATTCCGGCAGTGTCATGTTGTACAGGGTCTCAATGAACAGTGTGTTATTCAAATACGACGCATCGAGGAACGTCTTAACCCTTCGACCGCTCTTCTCGCTTAGGTACGCAAAGAGATCCCTGTACTTCTCGGCGAGAGCTAGAAACTCTGGTGAGGATTCCAGAGAGGCCAGCTCATAATCGTAGGCGGGACATGGAGCCTTGGCTGCCAGTATGGCATCATTCTTTTCGGGAATGGTATGGATAGGTATTGGTTGCCATTTAATGGCCGGATTCCAAACGTCATCACCTTTGGGTTCGTACAGGCCAGCCAAATTCGATTGGGCGCTCATCAAGGTACGATCCACATCGGTAGATTGAACAAAGATGTCCTCGTTGGAGTACCTCGAGCTGAGCAGCGAGGAGTAGCGATTCCGTAGCCATTTACCAAGGTCATAGTGCTCTTGTTTGCCCAGCTGTGTGCGGGAGTCAAAATTAAGTCAAGGGAATTATATATTTACTCAATACACTCCAAAAAAGCTTCAACTAAATTGAATATGATGTTTCCCCGATAAAGAAAAGTCCGACAAAGGGAAACCACTTTCAAAAATATGTTGGGAAGTACTCACATTCGTTAATTGACCCCATCCGGTGGACCAGAACTTCGGGTTATTCCATGGATCCGTGGGATACGGGTCAACTGGCGTTCTGTCGCCGTGGCGAAATATCTATTTCGGAGACAACTTGTGAGATATCGACACACACACACGCACAGATATGCGCCAGGCACTCTTACCACATGCACGAACTTCAGCTCCCCTGGCAGTTTGGCCAACAGGTCTGGGCGACCTTCGACATTAGCATACGCTTGATGGAGGGCATTCCCCAGACCAAAAAAGATCATGCAGAGCACGGCTATTGATAGCAGGCAGTTGCAGCGATGCCGTTTCCACATCTTTACAGCCACAATTGTCCACCAACCACTGTGTGTGATGTAGGAAAGCATAGGTGAGCATGCGGTGAATGTTGGGAATCAATCCAGCTCCGTATGCGACGGGCACAGGGGCTTACCTCAACCGTATAACTGGAGACCTGGTCGTACGCGCTTTTCATATATATTAATTTTACACCTGGCCAAACTAAAGTTTAAACAAATGCTTCCTTGTTTATTAAATCGTTGACAAATTTGATAACCACAAAGAAGCAGTGTTGCCAAAGTTTTGCCAAAATCAAGCTAGAAAAAAGCTAAGCTTGTACGAGAAAATGTTAATGTTAAGCATTGAACAATTTATTTTAATATGTCCTTGTGAAATCTTATTTGAAGTCTATTAGGACATCTGAAAATTTAAAGTTCTATTAAGTAGACGCAGGCAACGCAAAAAGTGGATTAAAATTCGCGTCGAACTAGATGTGTTGGCAACACTGTCATATGCTCGATTATCGATAGTTGCTGCGGCAGCCCTGGGCCGATAACATAAGGTGAGCAGTGCGGGCGACTGTTATAATTTCAAAAATAGAAACAAGAATGCGGCTGGTATTTATGATTGTATTGACTCGTCGTATCTAGTTGCACACAAGTAATCTGATTATTTAAGTATTGCATTAAATATTGAAACAATCTTAACTACAAATAACAAATATACTGTTGATGTTGGTCTTAAAAGTACGGCTATAGGACAGATTAAAAAAATAATAATAATAACCCGTCGGCTTAACTAAACGATTCTGAGCGCGAAACAATGGAAAACGAAATTCGGCTATTACATTATTAATTGGTGTTGGGTGATTGGCGTTCACGAGAACTGGCCAAGCATAGGAGTAGTGTTGCACTTGTTTAAAACCTTCTATTCCCGCCCATATTTGGTCCAGGCCGCGGTCCGCTGAAGCTGCAAGAGAGAGAACGTAATAATCACCTTGCTGGACGCATAGGTATGCCTTCACCTACCGGTTCCTTTGGCTACCCAACGGCGGAAATTCTGCGTGATATGCATTGAAGCTATTCTGATTGTGACCCTTTCCTCCGCCACGCTTGTTGGGGCCCCCGCCACCGTGCTGGCTATTGTGTTCGTTGCTGGCAGCACCACTGCTGCCACGTCTGGCATTAAAACCCCCGCCCCCATTGTAGAAACCTCGACCACCCTGCGGGTTACCTCTGGATAGGGAAGAAAGTATTCTAATTATTTCAAAAGATTGTATAGGAACTGATTTGGAAAACACACCCGTTGGCGCCGGCATCTCCACGATTGTTCGAGTTCATGGGTCCATTTCCGAACCGTCCGAAGCTCATTTGCTGCTGTTGATGATCCACTGGCAGAGCAAAGCCACGACGATCCTGCCTTACATTGTTACCGGCGCCGCCCCTCTGATTCAGTGATCCGCCACCGCCGCTGCCGGAGCTGCCTGCCCGGAAGTCATTGCTGCCGCTGCTGCTGCCGCCTCCCCCGAAACCGCTTGTCGGGCTGTTTCTAAAGTTCCTCTTCCCAGCCTGAGGGCCTTTGCTGGCATTGTTTATTCCTCCGCCGCCATTATTGTCCCATCGACTGTTGCCGAAGCGATTGCCATCGTTGGCTCCACCACCGCCAAACTTTCCGGCATTGCCTCCGGCCGCGAATTTATTCCTGAATCCGGACGCTTGAGAACCCGAGTCGTTGCTTTGCGGCGGTCCCTTGCTGTAAGGAGCACTCCGCTGTTGCCTGTAGTTGGGTTCGTTTCGCACGGGTCCGAATTTGTTTGTGTTCGTGCCCCGAGCATCGCCATCCTTAGAGAACCTACCGCCGCTGCCGGTTTCATCGCGGAAGTTCCGCTTGAAGCTGTTACCCGACGCCTCTGTGGATCTCTTATTTGGGCCGCCGCTTTGACCTGAATTTGCGCACATTAACATTTATATGTAAATGTAAGCATATCTGAGATTAAAATTGCCCTACCCTGGTTATCACCACTGGCCGGCGGACCGCGGCCGCCGTTCCCAGGGCCATACTTTGGCCTGCCCGCCTCCACGACGATGGCCTGGCCCTTGAATATGATCCCGTTGAGGGCGGCTATGGCCGCGTCCGCCATGTCCGTGGTCTCCAGGTGAACGAAGGCGCAACGATTTATCACGTCACACTCTACTACCGAGCCATAGTTGGCGAAGAGGCGACGCAACTCCTCCGGCTTGCAGCGCGGCAGACTGCCAACGAACACCTTGGCGGGCTATATGGATAAAGCTTGCATTACACGGGTTCTGCCCCATCCGTCTGGCAACCTTTTCAACGCTTACGTACAGTAGACATGTATTTTAAATAAATTCTCTATATATTTTCGCTTTTTCCTTTTATCACCTCTCCCATCGCCAACAGCAATCGGTATCGAAAGGCCCTGAAAAATATCGATGTTTAGCCAAATGCGATGTATCAGCGTTTTCGTTGGCGGCCAAATATAATCATATTTTTAACTCACAAAATATTCGGCTATCGAATTTCCTGACGGAAATGGGTATATTTTTGTTTATTCAAATGTACGAACTGTTTGAAAACGTCACTCAAAAAATATTGTGTTTCGGGAAGAAAATCGATTGCAGAAATTAAATCATCGATAACTTTTAGCTCAACAACCTCGCATTTGTTTACAAATTTAAATATTAACAATATCAGCAGCTTATGCACAAATGTGGCAAGCTGGGAATGAAGAAAGTTACTTTGACAAAATGGAGGTAACTAAGAACGTGGTCAACATCCTGCCGACTGTGGAAATGCTGGTGAGCTTCAATGGCGACATGACGCGATCCAATAGGCGGCCGTGCCTACTGTACACGGAGAGGATGGACTTCAAGGAGCTAATTGTAAGACTAAGCTACCCAGATTCTTCGAGATATATGTAACTGGCATTCCGTTCCGCCATAGCAACTACGTTTGGCAGAGAAATCCGACCAGCGGCGCATGTACATCTCCACCGTGGACAGCGCCTCCTTCCACGAACTGAAACAGGATCAGTCGTTGAACGTGACCTTCTCTGGCTTTATGGAGAATTTGGTGCGGATGCTCAAGGACTGCCAGGCTGGCAAACTGGAACTGCATATATCCGCCAGAGACCAGAGCCTCAATGTCAGCCAAAGTCACGACTACCACATGCAGTTCGTGGAAATCAGATCCTTCAAGAACCTGGTGCACCTGTGCCTACCCTGCCGCTCAGCCCCCTTGAACACGGTTCTCTTCTACATAAATCTCATGCTTGATGCATCCCATACGAAGCAGCATATGCTGGAGCAGAGTAATCAGCAGATTCAAACAGAGCTTAGTTCCCAGCGTTCGCACATAGAGCGTTTGGTCACAGAAAACGGCAATCTCAGAGAAGCCTTGACTGAAAATAGTAGGATGCTGGAGGAAAAGCACGCCTTGGAGATCCAGCGAGTTCAGGAGAGCCTGACCAAGGTCAACGACCAGCGCAGCAATGAACTGGAGCGCCATCGCAGAGCGATCGCTGGACTTCAGGCGCAGCTAGATAAGGCTAACCTGGACAAAGCCGACCTAAAAGTGGGACAGGAACAAACAGAAAAACGTTATCAAACGCTGGTCGAGGACCTATCCTGTTGCAAATCGCGCGTTGTTGCCCTAAAGGAGCAGAATGATCAACTCCATGCAGACATAGCCAATGCCAGGAAACTGGATCGGAAGCTGGAGTTCAAGATCGAGGATCTCAAGCAGCACACAGCTGAGCTGCAGGAGCAGATTCAGAAGGGCAACAAGGAGAAGGTATGTTGGAATCGCATTAACCTAATTAAGGGACTAATTAATTACCGTGTCTTCAATAGGCCAACCTTGCCGCCGAGCTAGAAGCCGAGAAGAAAATCCTGCACACCAAGCGCCAGGCTCTGGAAATGGCATCCGAGGAAATATCAAAGGCAAATCAAATAATCCTCAAACAGAGCCAAGAGCTGCTCAATCACAAAAAAACCATCGCGTGGCGCACTGAGGTAGCCCTCCAGCAGGAGAAGGCCGTCCACGAGAAGGAGGTGCTGTTAGCCATGCGCGAAGACGAGCTGCGTCAGGCAAGAATAACCATTGAAAAGCTAAGGGAGGAGATTCCCGAGCAACTGCAGTCCATGCGCCAATTCGCACTTGGATTGGAGCAAAAGTACTCGAAACGTAAGGGATTTCTCTTGATGTCGATTAGAAAAATTTCACTAATTCTTTACTATCTACAGAGATACTCACGCTGAAGGAGCGACTTTCCATTCCCACTGGCAAGGAAAACCGCCGCTAGTTAGGCTTATTGTTCATGAATTTATCGTTTTTTTTTATATATAGTATATGTTGTACACGTTTAATAAAAGTAAATGTTCGGCACTAGTCATAATCCTCCTGGACACTCTCTCCCGCATGGGCAGTGGCCACGTTCACCGCCTGGCTGATGTCCTCGATTTGGTTCAGTTTCAGCCGCTCCCGAATTAGTTCTGCAATCGCCTTCTGGGTGCGTCGCTCCAGTCGCTCCAGCTTCTTGCTGGCATCGCGCTTGAGGTCCCAATCTGGTTTCCGCGGCGCCAGATTGGTTATATCAATCTCGTCGATCACCATTGGTTGCTGCAGCAGACTTAGCTGGCCCTCCACGGCGGTTTCGATGCTCCCCGTTGGCTCCTGGGCCAGAATCTCGCCGGTGGTATTTTCATTTTGTGGCTTATAGCTCCGGAATATGGGTCTAAGGAACGGGAAATAATGTTAATTATTCTTTTTTTTTTAATAAACCATTTCACAATTTTACTTCGGTAAATTCTCGGTGGATTCGGCTGGATCTGCTCCTTTATTTTGTGCCTGTTCCCGCAATTTTTTCAGGCGCTCCTTGCGTTTTAGAGATGCCTCTGTCAAGCGGCCTACGTTATTATCCATTACGCCCATATATGATTTATTTAACCTTATTTGTAAGCCAGTTTTGAAAAATATTTCTGTTTGTTTATGTTCTCCAAGGTAGAGCTGGCAAAAGTACGATGGCACTATTGAAAGTATCGATAAGAACAATATATCGATAGTGATAGTGAGCAAAAATATTTTGAAATAATTATTTCTGCATTACTTTTAAGTAATATTTATTCTGTTATCAACAATATGACTATAAAATATTATATTGTGCAGCATTTAATTTTTTATGTAAAAGTCCATACAAAAGTATAGCATATAGAGGTGGAGAAACATTGATGTTTTCCACCATTTCGTCAAAAAGTATTTGTTCAACGAAATATACCAAATTTAACAAAGACTCAAACCTGGTTCTGAAATCAGAAATTGTTTACAATATTTGTGTCATTCAAAATATCCCACCGGCGGCGAACTTGTATACTTTTCTGAAAACGTATACTCGCATCGTCCCGCTGAAGTTAGAATGAAAGCGTAATCGAAGATTATTAATTAAGCCCTTATTAATTAAGCTAAAATAAAAGATAACTCCCTGTATAGTTATCTATTAAATATACCGTTGATATTGCACTTTGAATGCCTTAAAATATGACATAAATCTACATCATGGAATCACCGATAAAAACGCAACTATTCAGCTTTAAATGTATTTATTTAACAATATATAATTTCATTAATTTCTCTTTGGCTTTTGGATCACACAGCGGTGCCTCACTTGACCACCCGCCGGTGTGTGATAGTGGTGTTGGCAATGTCCTCGCTGCACTGATCGATGTCGCCCCATCCCCACACGGGATGGGAGCCATCTCCCGTCCGCTGGACTCGCCGTCGGACCAGGTCCGTGGACACACTCTTCAGGTCGTAGGCCCAGCCCAGCCAGGCGAAGAAGTTGATAAATGCCGTTGTGACATCTCGGGAATACGGACCCAGTTCGGCGCTCTTATAGTCCCAGGGAAAGACGTGGTGATAGTTGTGGTATCCCTCGCCAAAACGCAACCAAACCAGGAATCTCTCGTCGGTGGGACTGATATTCTTGTCATACGGACGCTTGCCGTACATGTGCGCCGAGCTGTTCACCAGCCATATGAGGTTCAGGGTGGTTACCCACCGGAGCAGTGTCATTACGTGCCAGGCAACGTTGAGCGACTCACCCCACAGATACATCGGCAGCAATGTCGGCATTGCGAAGCAGATAAGCGGCATCAAGAGCAGGTAGTATTTCTTCTGGAACATCACCAGGCGATCCTGCTCCAGGTCGGATAGGTCAATCTGCTTGCCCTTGGCCACCACATCGGGATGCTTGCGGACGCACAGCCAACCGATGTGCGAGAAGAACCAGCCGCGCTCCGAGTTGTACGGATCGGCGTCCGTTTCCGCATACTTGTGGTGTACGCGATGATCCCGCGCCCAAATATACACTGCATCCTGGAAGGCAAGGGTGTTGAGGAACAGAAAGATCAGGCGGAGCGGCAGATTCGCCTTGAAGGTGCGATGCGCCCATAGGCGATGGGCGCCACCGGAAATGCCCAGGGCCGTGACAATAAGGGCGAACGGAAAGATCAGGATCGTTGTCCAGGTGGCCTGCGTGAAGAGCAGCCAGACGCCGTATAACCCGGATAGATGAAGGATTACAAAAAGGATAATGTTGACCCAGACCAGCTTTAACTTCCGGCCGTCTGTGGTCTTCAGCTGGGCAACATCCTTAAACAGGCCACCGTCCACCGTCTCCGCATCTGACTCGTAGAGCACTCCCGTGGTATCTTTGCTGTTCGGCGGCATTCTGGATCTCGTTTGTGTCTGGCATCAGGCCCGCCGATTTACTTATACCAAATTCGAATAGGCGGAACCGCGCAGGTGAAGTACACTTAGCGCTTGGGTTCACGATCTATCGATGTTAAATTAAGCAATGCGCATATTTACAAATTAATTTGTTGTTTATAACAAATGCTAGGAGCGGACTTATTGTAATTTCAATCAGTTCGACTAAAGTTAAAAGAACAACAAAAGACCAAGTTCATGTACATAGTATGTAAAAGTTAAAAATTCCGACCTTGGGTAACGCAGATTTGATTATTCTGTCCTTGGTATTCGGAATCAGATGAATTAATTAATGCTACGGGTACTAAGTACTAATCTTTAACGTATGTTTAAGATAATACTTTGATACTTTTACTTAATACAGCTATCACATAATATTTAATATAAAATGCTGATTTGTAACGAGAGGAAAACCGATAAGACACATAAATATCGTGTTTAATATCATATCGAAAATATCATAAACTTTGATATATCTATATATATATCAAATTATATCGATTTATTGTACCAATTTATCGCACATTTACCGTAAAGTTAAAATATGGAATGAGCATATAAATATCAATATCTCATATATCCCAAGTATAAATTTAAAGTTTATTATAAAAATATCACATTATTTTAATAGCTTTTATAATACTTCAAGTTATTCCAATATTTTCGCAGTGCAGAGAAACCAATTTGATTATTATTGGGTGTATGCGTCTATATAAATATTCTCTATAAGTCCAGATAGCCCCCTACTTATTCATCACACGCGAATCCACCAAGACGTGAATGGAATTTATAAGATTGTACATATGTATATGTACATTTATATATTCTGGATAATATAAAAAGCAATGGAAGCAGTATAATTCGTTTATTTTATTCAGTTTGTGAATGAAAAAGGTTTGGTTGCTGGTAATAAGAACAAATCGAATTCCACATTATTTTGATTGCAGCTGGTTAGGACTATTTCCTGAAATAAAATGTCCTTGTTCCTTTTAGGTCCAGACATATTATTAGCCGAATATGGCCTGATCGCCTTCCCTATATTTGTATGGATACTTTTATTGTGTTGAATTTTATATAAAGCTCATGTGACCATCGAATTCCGATCCAGTTGTTGCTGTCTGATTAGGTAGGGAATAAAAATTAATGGCTTATCTTTAAAGCCACCAAACGAAGTCGGTGGCACCTCTGTACTTATGGCTTGCGGTTTCTAAACGAACTGATGATTAGTCTTCAGCGTTCGAGACTAGTTTAAGGATATATATATTTTCGATCCAGACATAATTTTAATTTTATATTTTCGACAAATTCTTGTTTTTGCGCAAAGAAAAAACAGTAACAAAAGAATATATTAAGATATGTATTTTATCTAAATTACAAATTATTATTTTGTTATTTTAAATACTTTTTTCTTTATACAGTGCACGCAGTGCCTATCTACATAATACAATTTTCTCTGATCGTGATATAGGTGGCTTTTTTCTCGTCTGGCAATTTCAAATATGTCGAGTGTGTGACCAGTCGCCGCATTGGGGTAAATCCGCTTTATGGGAAAACATCGATGATTCCCTGCCCAATATCGATGCTAGCGATATTTCGAAATCATCGATGACATCGATGTTGGCTTCGCTGTTTCTCACCTCTAGTTACGAAGCGCTGAAATGTCGGCAAAACGATTTTAAAACCGAAACCGAAAACTTGAAGCGAGAGAAAAACTGGAAAAAATTAAGGCAAGCTAACAAACGCGGCAAGCTGTGAGTGTGTGAATTGCGAGATCGAATTTGGAAAAAAATAAAAGGTGTGCAAAGAAGGACAAGCAAGTGAAAAGGAATTCTCTCGGCGAATGCTCTGCGTCTCTCCTTCGCCGCTCTCTGCCCCCGTGCCTGTGCCAGTGTGTGTGTGAACGAGTCGAGTCCACAGTCCCCGTGTGTGTGGCGGCGTGCCTGTCGTGTGCGTGTGTGTGCGAGCGAGCAAGAATCTGCAAGAAAAGCAACGCCAAAAAAGAAAAGAGGAGGAAGCGACATAACGCAGTGGCGTGTGAATCATCTCCAGAAAAGAGCAGCTAATCCGAGTCCGGCAAAGTAGCAGGAGCATGGAGCAGCACGAGGACAACTACTTGCAGAACCGCCTCGCGGAGAGCCTGCAGATATCCGGCGGCGCCGGCGAGAACCATTTGCTGCATAATCTTGCGGATCCCGCCAGCGGCGACCTCTCCGCCGCTCCGAAGTCTGAGCGTGACGGCGATGGCGACGAGGACGGAGAGTGGAAGTACATACACGAGGTGCAGCAGACTGAGAAGCTGCAGCAGCAGCAGCAGGATCAGCATCCCTTGGACTCGGGCAATGGCTTTGCCCAGGATGACCTCATCCGCGGCAATGGTTTGGGCAACGGCCTGGCTGCCGCCGTCGCTGGTCTCAGCCTGGTCTACGAGGAGGAGGACGTTGAGGTGATCAAGCACGACGGCGATCTCTCGACCAACTCCAATACCACCACATCCACGGGCGAAGTGCTACAACACCAGGAGGGGCTGCAGCAGGAGCAGCAACAGCAGATTGAGCTGGAGCCAGAACAGCAGCAGCAGTTGCAGCAGGAGGACGAGGATGAGGCCAGCTCGGTGGCCACTACCTACGGCACCAGCAGTCTCAGCGAGAACAACCAGGAGGAGCCGGATCAGGAGTTGGCGCCGCAGCCAATTGCTGCTGCTCAGAGCTTGCTCCTCGAGGCTTTTGACAACAAGGAAAACACCGTACCCGCTGAGAGCCACGAGGAGAGTCACTCGCAGCTGAATCCCAATGCCGTGGCCTTTGTGCCCAGCTTTGGTTCGCAGCCATCGTCACCACTGCCCAACAATGCCGGAGACGAGCCCCTGCTGGGCCTCAGTGCCCGCCCGCTGCTGGCACCGCTAGACGATCTGGTGGCCGAGAGTCCGCGCAAGGGGTCCGCCCGTGAAAACATGGATGCAATTGCCGTGCCCGATGAAATCGAGTTTGACATTGAGGCTGACAAGCGACCCCACGAACTAGAGCAGGAATCGGACCTGTTTGGCGCCGGCAATCTCGAGCAGCAGCTGCTCAACGGCGCCGGCAACGGTGAGCCGGTGGATACACTTGACCATGGACCAGAGACTAGTGTGGATCTAGACTTGTCACTGGACCAACTACCCGCTGACAACGACGTCATGAAGCAATCGATCTACGCCGAGCACGACGCCTCCATTGAGGATATCCTGAACTCTGTTCAGCCGCTACCCGAGCAGACCGGCGACGAGAAGGAGCTGCTGCACGTCGAGGAGAAGGAACATGTATCCCAGTCGCCCTCCACCGAGGAGCTGCAGTTCCAGCAAGAGTTCCAGCAGGTCCGTCACCAGCCGCCCTTCTTTGGCGGCGCTGACGAGGATCCCATGCAGGCCTCATTCTATTTGGAGCACACGTCTCTGGAGGCGCAGAAGGAGCAGGATAACGAGCTGGAGGAGCAGCTACAGCAGCCAGCTGACACCTCTGATCCCTTTGCCGAGCAAAGTCTGCTGTTGGATACCAGTGCTCCGGTGTTTAGTCCTGAGGCCCATGAGCCTGTGGCCAAGTTGGAGCTAGAATCGCAGCAGGCTGACATAGTCGACATCACACCATCGCCGCTCTCATCGACCGAAGAGAAGCATCTGGTCGAGGACACCAAGGAGCTGGTTGAGGAGCCGGAAAGCGTGGAAATCGAAGCGGAACTCGTTAAGGAGCAGGATTTGGAGCTGGAATCCAGGCAGGAGCCTGCTCTGGATCGTCACTTGGACCAGGAGACCCATCTCTTTGAGCCCTACTCGGCCGGAGCTCCTCCGCAGGTAAGCTGTCAATTCAAAGGGGAGAATAACTCGGGGAACGGGATAGGAGATGACTCATTCAAAGTGCCAAAAGTCATCATTATGCACTCGTCATCTGCAACCCCGAGTGCCAGTGCGTGTCATGTGTGCCTGGGTGTGTGTGTGTGTGTTAATTTTTCCTGCCATGCTTCCTGCCCCGTTTTGTTGCCCTGTTGTCCTTGCCTCTCACCTGGACAGGCCGGGCGGTAAAAGGAGAAATCATTAAATTTGTTGGTATACTACTCCTTTGTCTCTACTCCTGGCATGTGCATTTGCTTCTCTCTCCCTTTTTGCTGTCTGTTTCCTCTCTCTCCCTCTCTTCAATATCCACACAGTGAGCCATCCTGTGGTTAAACCGCGAGCGGAAAGTGAAATGTTTACGCTCCGCCAGGTTTTTACAAAATTATATACACATATATATGTATTTGTGTTTATATATGGAACTGGATAAGATTAGTTTAATGACTTAATTAAATTTTTATAGTTTGCTCTTTCCTTTAAATGTTATTTGCTCAGTCTACCCTTATTTTTAATGGGTTTTCAGTTACAACATACAGTAGTTATTTGAGACGAAAGAAATATGTTTTAAATGAGGTCATGTTTCATGAGAAATAATGAGAATCACGTGTATGTTATGTAAAAACTGTTTTCTATAATTTCCTTATATTTTAATAATCTAAATTTTAAATAGTTTAAATAACAGTTAGGCAAATATTAAGGTATTTAGTCATTGAAAAAAATCAAAGGAATATCGTATAAAGGACAATATCAACATTGTTGTTGTTAATGATTAGTTCTTCGCAAAATATTGCCATAATAGGACCAATATTTCTTGATAATAAAGCAGTTTAATGTTGGATACATTAATATGTATGGAATAGATAACAATGTTTTTTTTTCTGCCTGTAACATACTTAAACCTATCGCTTTTATTGAGGCTCCACTGTATTGCATTTTTATTCTGGGGTGTGTTCCCTCGGCTCGCTCACGCGTCGCTGTCGGCGTCGCTGCTTCTGCGCTGCTTTTTCCTTGCTCCTGCTCTCCATCTGTCTCGGTCATGTCCTCGCCCTCGTTCCTGTCCACCTTCCCCGCCACCTCTTGGCTCGCTCGCTCGCTTTGTTCGCTGCATTCGGGTGGGGTCGTCGTGTGTTTGGTTGCGGGTCGACTGCCACTCAATTTTTACACTCAACAGGACACGCAAGTGCTTTCCCATTGCCTGGAGTCGGTGGTGTTAAGGTCCTGACATTCTCCCCGGTCGGGGTTTTCCTTTGGGTTTTCGGTGCTTTAAATTCCATTTTCAAGTAATTAAGGGAGGTCCACAAGGGGGTAGTTTACATTTTATTGTCTAACTTGGTTTGGCCACTTTAAATTCTTGACCTCATCGCTGTACAAATAAATGGAAATTTCGGGGTGTTTTTTTTTCATGCCAGAAATCTCTAGAGTCACAAGACATTTAAGAGCAATACAATTTGGTGTAATAAAGTACTTATATACTTTTGCAATTATACTATAAATCCCTTTCTTTTGTTTTCCATATTAAATTCTTAAATATTTCAGTTTCCATGTTTGTCGGACAATTGAGTGTTACCATTTTCTTGTTGGAGTTCGATATCCGTTCCAATTGGGACTTCGGTTAGCTGCGGTCAAATGCATATTTCCTTGTATGTACTCAACTGTGTTCTCTCTTCGGTCTCTCTCTCTTTCTGTTTTTTGCACTGTCTGCAATCATTGTTGCCAACTTATGTAGCTATTTCCTGGCCAGATCTGGCTATTTTGCATGACCCAAAACTGTAAACAACTTAATTAAGCAGGAGCCTGTTATTAAGGCTATGTATTAATGCACTGAATTTTAGCCATGGTGCAGCCAGAATTTACAGACAAAATAAAAGCATTTGTGCACTATTATCGCGAAATTGTGAGCTTTGTGCTTAACCAATTGGTATAATGAAACCTTCTATCTACTGGCTATTTTTAAATAAATTGAGCTATTTTTGTCTATTTTCTTTGGCCTGTCCAGCTACAAATAAAGAACGATTGTTGGCAACACTGTCTGTAATCTGCATGACCAGCAACACCAACAACATGTGTAACAGTAAATGGCGTTGCCAACTGCGGCAAGAGTTGCCAACCTTTTCGCTTGGTTGCAAACTCTCCAGCTCCAATGCACACACACACACACACACACATACGAATAGCACTAGCACAGACACGCTTTCATAATTACAACAACAATAACAGCCAACAGCTGCACTAGAAAGAGAAGGAACGAGACAGCGATAACTTTGGGTTCATTTAATTGGGTCATTTACGGTTTTTCGCTTGCATATATACGATTTTTATGATTTTTTGTTGTTGTTAATTTTCTCCCTATCTCTTTCTCTCTTTTTCTTACTCTCCCACTGTCTGCTTTGCATTTGCTTTGGCTGACCCATTGTTGTTGTTATCGGCACTTCCTGTGGGAGTTTTGTTTTGTGTATAATTTACGCCCTGCAACTTAACTTCTTCTTTGTGTTCATCTACGTCTTGTGCTTCTTTCCCACTCTTCTCTCTTTGCATTTTATACTTATTTATGTATCAAAGTGATTTGTGCCGCTTGTCTCCTTTTGCAATCGCTTTTATTATCAATCCGTTTTGGCGATTCCCCTCTGCCTCGCCCCTTTCTCTTTTCTTGCTCTCGCTCTCCTGCTGTTGACCCGGCATTCGTTCCTTTCTTTGCTTTGATTTGATTCCGTTTCGTGTCGCATACCAATTATTATTACTGTTTATATATGTCAACAATAAGAAACAACAAAATGAGCGTAGCAGACAGCTTGTCACCACCGACAACAACAACACTAACGTTGTAAACAAATCAAAAGAAACACGGAAACAACAATAGTTTTATCAGAAACACACACGTAAACACAGTGGTCGGTTTTCAAGTGGTGTGCGTGGTCAAGTGGTCATTAAATTGTAATTTTAGATTGATTTATTGACAGAAACAAACGATGATTGTCGGTTAATTAGCAGATGATAGAAGCCAGCGGCGAACTCAGACACATATTATGTTAATTTATCCAAAACTACATAATTATTATTTAAGAAATGCAAATTGTCGATTTTCAATGTCAAAACCATTAAAATTAAACTCAATTTCAATTAAAAGTCGGAAAAAATGTTTTTTAAACTTCAAAGTAAAAAATTATTTAAATATAAATAAATATATTTTCTATATTTTAGTTTGACTATTTACAATTCCAATTAAAAAATACAAAATCATATAAAAAGTGCATTTATTTAGATTTCAAAGCTTAGATTTTAGATTTTAGAGATTTAGGTACATAGTTTTATCGATATATAGCGATTCAAGTTTGACGTATGCCTTTCGATATGTTCTCTATACATTTTCTACCTTTAGTTTTCCTCAAATATATTCGAAAGAAACAATATTTTCCAAAGAAACCATTAGAATTTAAGTTAATTTCAATTAAAAGTCAGAAAAAAATGTTTATTTAAACTTCAAAGTAAAGATAATTTTTAAATTTAAATAAATATTTGTTCGATATATTAGTTTGACTATTTACAATTTCATTTAAAAAGTCGAATTACAATGAAAAACTACACCAATCTAGATTCTAGAGAAAGGTACTTATTTTTAGCGATAAATATCGAATCAAGTTTGATGTTTGCCTGTAGTCGATAGGTTCTAGATACACTTTCTACCTTTAGTTTTCTTTAAATACATATATTCGAACGAAACAATATCATTATTATACATATATTTATTGAGAAAATAATAAATGAGAATAAGAATTTTAAAAAATAAATTTAAAACTCATATAGATCGCTTTTATAGTCTCAAAGGCATAGCATGCATTCTGTAGAATGCATATTCATCATTCATTGCACTTTAAACTGTGTCACATCGATCATGCCTACGCTCTATTTTTAAAATCGCACATTATCAGAGGCGCCAGCCTCTAATCAGATGATTAAAAACCATAAACAGAGGGCTAGCACTCAAATTTGTAAACAGACAAACAACTGAACTGATAAATGCGCAAATTTGTTCACGCGTCCGTGCTATGACTCAGCTTCCCATAGGAAAACTGTTGGAGAAAACTAAACTCTCAGCTCGAAACTAAAACAAATGAGAAACGAACTGAATAGAATTACAATTTCTGTTTCCGAATTCAACTACAAATTGTATTGTGAAGGCAAACTTTCGCCAGTGCAGCAGTAGTTCACACAATTCACATGACATTTGCTGAAACCTTTTCGGCTTAATTAAAATTGATACAATTTACATATCATTGTGTTAGATGGAATGGCATGATAACTGACCGCATTATATACATTTTTTGCTTTCATAATATTTGTGGGTTTTTGTTTTCGCCGTCTGTAATTGAGGGAATTTGTAATTTAAAACAGCGCAAAAAGTGTATCAAATGTCTGTGTGTGTGTATGCGGGAGTGACTAAGCGACCTCCCGAAAATAAGTCTATATAAAACTGAGTGCTCGTTGAAAATTTCAGCGGTTTTTATTCGTTCAATTCCAAGGCCTGACCCCTCAGCACGTGGATGCTGTAAAAAGGGTTTATTCAGTTCGTAGAAATAGCTACAACTATTACGTGAGGGTATAATGTGAGAAAAACTAAGCTGTATTCAAATACTTTTCACTATAAAAAGATCACTGAAAGAATAAGAAACATAGTGATTATACTTTTACATGTTCTGTGATTCGATTTTAGATAATTCTTACAAAGTCTCAATAATATTATATTTAGAGTTTTACATTATTTTCATAGGATTTTAATTCCTCAGACGGTGGGAGTACATTCCACTGGCCCTTGCGACATACAAGCACGTGCTTGTTATGGTTAGGTGTTAGTAGGTGCCATAGGAGAAAGTATAGTTAAAGTTTGCGAGGAAATTACCTACTGGCGCGAAAACTAAACTTTTTAAAAATGAAATAGGTATATTTAGTTACATTTCCTTACTAATTAACCCCATTTCCATAAGGGGTAGTAATAAGGAATAAAATCCAAAATATATTGACAAGTATGTAGTACGTAGTTATAGTTAGTTAATCTAAATCGTTGTAAGCCAAGTGTAAGTGGCTGTAAAAGCCGAATCACGATTTATGGCCTGACTTACAAAACGTCTAAAAGCCTAGAGAAAACTGGCAGTCTTGGCTCCACTTTTTTTTTTTTTGCAACTTACGAGAGAGAGAAAGACTACAGCTTAGGCTATAATTAAGTCTGAAAATCCATTAAGATTATTAACTCAATTAAAATTGCTGCTTGCTTCTTCACTATACCAGCTTTTTTTATATATATATATATTTTTTTTTTGTGTGTTTGCGGGTAATTTAGTTCACCCATACAGTGGCAGAGAGAAGGCACTTGGAGGGGGAGAGTGTGTTTTTTAGTTTAGTTTTTATTTTCTTTAGTAGGCGCCACTCGATGGCTTGGCTTGGCTATGGGAATGCAATTGCCATTGACGGGCGGCGGCGGTCTGATTTTCCCTGTTACTGTGCCGGTTGCACGGCCTACGCGACGCGTCTGCCCACACGGGACAAGTGCTTAGAGATGCAGATAGTTAGATATAGACTACCCACCTTTGCCCATATCACACATATAGGATTGACGCCCAAAAAAAATACAAATATATATATATGCATATATATATATAAGGTAGTGAGAACAGTCACCGTAGAGTAAATAATACATCTGCTCTTAAGTAAAACCATATAAATATTAATATAATTTTGTAAAATACATATTGTGAAACTCTCGGCAGTTTTCCTCTTTCTTTTAACTTTTAATTATTTAAAGTTTCTTAGAAATTTTGCGTATTTTGTCCCAAAAATAATCCCCCCTAAGGTAATCATATGATAATATGATTTAATTAAAAGAACTCACTAAAAAAGGATACATTAATTTATTTTAGTTAATCTTATATATCTCTTTTTAAATCTCTAATTTGTAAGAGTCTCAAGCTAATTTGTTTGCACGTTGAATTGCTTGTGCTATTATTCTGACCATAATTGTAGGGGGGGTTTTTTTTTACTCGTATCTGTGCACATTGGCCTGTGTATCTGAGCGAAACTCGTTTCATTTTGCGGTTTCTCAGCAGCGACGATGAGGCCCCAAAAAGCCAAAAAGCAGAACAATTGCAGGCCGAGACAAGAAATCTTGCTGCAATATGAGTGCTGCTGCTGCTGCTGTCGCTGTGTGGGTTGACTTGGAGTGGAGTTGATTGCCAAAAAGGCACACGGAGGAGCACTTGACAACGCTTGCCAATCCAATCCAACCTGGGCACAGGCAGAGAGGAGGAGGCGAAGAAGAAGAAGGAGTCTCTGCCAGACTGGGACAACTTGACGATTAATTGCAGCATTTTACATTTCGAGTTCAAAAGAAAATGCTTTCAGCCAGCAGCAGCATCTCCTCCGCTTGCATCTTGCAGATATAATATCTCATGCGGTCTTTGGCCGCTATATGTGCGTTATCTAAATTTACATTTCTTGCCAAATACATATATGTTTGTGGAGATACTACAGTTGTGGAGAAGATTGTGGGATATATTTTAAGTGCAAGAAATATTAAGTACAAAATTTTAATATTAAACGCTTTAGGTTAACATTCTAGAAGCTAAATTGGCACTAATTGTGTGCATATATGCGAATATTTAACTTGCTATTAACACCTGAACGATAAAATATTGTGGACACATTGCAAGCAAATAAGATTGAATGGAAAAAATATTATTTAAAAAGAAGAAATACCTACAAAAAACTATAAATTAATGGCAATATTTCCTTTACCGCCACTGTACACAAACAAGCGACACTTATGAGCGCGCTCTGCACTTTTGCCGAGATACAACGCTCGGCTGACTTCCTCATCCACATCCTCCTCCTGCTGATGCTTCTGCCGCCTGGTCAGTGTGTATTTATAAAAATGTAAAAATGCAAAAATCCTCTGCCAAGTGCCAAGTTCAATAGCTTTTCGTACACCACACACAGAAATTCGCGTACACAAAATAATTATTCAACAAAAAAAAAAGGAAAGGAAAAAAAAAACAACGGGAGACAAGATGTCGCTTAGCATGTTTTGGCCCCTGCAGCGCTGCGATGGATGGATTCTGGGATGGATTGAGCTGGAAATGCTGGAGACTATGGAGAACGTGGAACGGGGACTAGTAGAAGGCAGGAAGAATCGTCCGTCTCCCCTCCTGGCATAAAAATAGAGTTTAATCGCTGCTGGATGTGGAAGTGGTGGGCTGTTGGCACGAACCCATATGTATATGCCTTGGGGTGTGTCACTACATCCACCATCGGAGCCTTCTTGAAAAATCGAGAAAAAGTGCTGTTAATTGAAAGACATTCCAGAAGGAGGCCAAACTATCAACTCCACTCAGCCATCCATCCATCGTATCTGCCCCTCGGAAACTATACACAAGATTGATGTTCTCCTTGCCACAAGTTTGCCGAACCTATTTGTCATTTAAGTGCCAGCCATCATCCGCTCTCGATGGAGATTTAATGAATGTCTAACAAGACATAACAGTTTTGGTGACAATCACCTTACCCGACGAAGGTGGAAAAACGAGGCTAGACATAAAACTTGGAGCTAAATGGCCATAAAACTGGTTAAATTTACCTGGAAATGATCATAATTTTGACACATTTACACGAAAACGTTAAACGGAAGCTAGAAATGTTTTTTTGTGCACTGTAAAATATAATAGGAAATTAAATGAATGAATAATATATTCATATACAAACAATTAGATCATAGAACTTCCTCAATGACGAAACTATTTAATCATTTACTGCATATTCTTGCCATAGATTTATTTATTATTTATATTTACTTGCATTTTATCGTCTTATCAGTCAGTTCCTGACTCGATAGAACCCCCCATTAATCACACTCGAAATCCCATAAACATTCTTCCGATAATAACGCAAACAAAAAAAATGACATAATAGATATGGTCAGACTTCTTCTAACTTCTATTTATAGTTGAAATAATCAACGCGAATTCTTCGTCTAATGCCACACAAGTCGCAGCGATCCCAAGATAGTTGCAAGAAAGAAAGGCCTCACTAAACTAAAGTGTCATAAGTAAAGGAAAATGTTGCCCGCAGGGGAAAATTGTGCAAAATAAATTCCGAGAACAACAATAGTTGACTATAGGAGTGTATGAATGCTTTTGACTCAACCTGCAGGTCAATTTACTTTAATTAATCATAAAAAGGAGGGAAAAAGTTCGCAGAGAATAAGTCAAATATAATGACAGACTCTCATTTGTTGCGTTTGAATTTAATTTGAAGATCAGAAAATCAAAAAGAGACAAAGGAGGAAGTTGGAAAAGCGTAGGAAATCAATTCTCCGACAAAAATTGAATTGAAATACAGAAGAGACCTCGCTACATTGGTAGAATATTTATTTACAGGCTGGTTTTCTTTTTATAAAGAATAATTACCTAAATATTCCTTTAATTGTTTCACAACTCAATTTTAGTTTAGATATTTTTCTTGTTTTGCCAAATTCTAAATCGTAGATCAACCGTTTTCTCAACTTCTTTTTTCCCTCGAGTATGGCAAAAGAGTTACCTTTCAAATTGTTGAGAGATGATAGCATTTCCCCTTCCTATTTTTCTTCGGCGGTGTGAAGCCATGGCCAGAGGCACTGGCCATTAGCCACAAGGCTTTTTGCCTCGCCTTGCCTTTTGTCTAGAGTTGGGGGGGCCAATGCTAAAGAACTCATAAAATACAAGAAAAAAAAAACAAGAAGAAAATGCGGCAAGGGAGCGTTGCTCTTGGCCGTATTGCTGCGGGCTGTTGGCTGCTTCTTTTGCCAATTGCCAAACCGAACCAAACCAAGGCAATGTTCGTGTACGCTGGCCAACAACTGGCAAAGTTGGCCAGGTGTTTTATTACCATTTGCGCTATTAACAATTTCTTTTGGCCAGTGCGCTCGCTGTCCGCCGATGGTGCTGTTTTTCTATCTCATATTTTGCACTATTATGAATTTGCTAGTTTGACTCCGATTTTCCTTCATTCTTTTCCCCCTTTTGTTGTTTTTTTTTTTTGCTTTTCTATGTATAGCGTCCATCGTGCAGCTTACCGTTTTGATTGTTAATAGGGGTTTTCGTTCGTTTTATGGCCAAGACTCTTGGACTTGGAAGTCCGAGTTGGAGTTGGCCAACAAAGCCAGTCAATTTCATGGCTGCGGCTCCGTTCTAATGTATCTATCCGACTGCAGTGCGGTTGCCAGCTAGCTAGCTAGGCTATCTGTATCTCGCTTTGTAATTGTATCTTTTCGGTACGTTCTTGGTCTCGTTGAATACTTTCACAAGAGCAAAAGCAGCAGCAGCAACAGGCCAGGAAAAATAAAACAAAAAACCGAAACAAAAACACAAAAGAAAATGCCAACAAAAATACAAAGAAAATGCGCTGCTAAATCTGTTTCATGTCGGCGCAATAATAAAGAAAATGCAATGTGCGGCTGGCAATTTTTTCCTTTATATTTCTCTTCGCTTTAATTCCGCCAAACGGAGCGACTGTATCTTTTGCTATGCATCTTTATCACATTTAACCAAATGGATTTATGAGCTACTCTGGGGCAAACTAATAAACACAGAGAGATTGAGAGGCCAATCCCAAAGCCTTTCACTTGGCCAAGAACCATTTTTATTGGCCCAGCGAATGGAACTTGGAACAGATTGATCATCGAGCATCGGGGGGAAATCAAATGGAATAATGAAATGTGCACTTGGCTTTTCGATGGAAAGGAGATAAAATTGAGTGGAAAAGCCAATAAAAGTCACGCCTTTATTTTCAAGACAAATTTCAATTAACTTTCCGACAAAACTTTACATTGATTTATTGCACAGTATTTGTGGCTTAAGACTTTATCTAAGGTTTGCCAAACTTTACATTCTGCAAAAATGAAAACACTTTCTGTTCGAGTGAATGAAATACAAACTTCAGTTTCGTTTTATCAGTTTTTCGCCAAAAGTTTTCCCCCAAAGTCGTGTTAACATACTTTTTCCATATTGCTTCTCCAAACTCTGTAATCCGATGTTTCGTCTCACAACTTTTTGCCAGTTTCTTTTTTTTTTTTTCTTCAAAATCCAAAATGAGTTTCTTCTAATAAATGTAATGCCTGAACATTTTGTTTCTGCGGTTTCCTAAGCAAATTACCACACGGAAAAGAGACGAGCGAAAATTGCGATTTTCTCATATTTATTTTGGACAAGCCTTTCACAAAATTTTCCTACTCCGGGGCTCCCTCATCCCCAGGGGGGGGAGGAGAGTGGAGAATGGCATCAGCCCCGAAACCACAGAGCAGAACATGGGGCCCCAGTACGATTCTTCCCCAACTTCATCATCATCGTCGCCGTCGCGCCTTTATATTCGCCATCAACGTCGGGGCAACGTCGCGTTGGGCTCTTCTCCAGAAACTTGGGAACTCTGCAAAGTACAAAGGCAATAAGCGGAAAAAACATAAAACAAGAATTATAAAACATAATTAACTTTCTATTCTTTAACATTTCCATACGGTTTTTCCTTTTTGTTTTTCTACATTTTGAGATGTTTCGGTCGTCTAAACAAAAAACCCTTTGTATTACCACACATTGATTTAAAAATAGTTCTTAAATGGAATTAAACCCATCATATTTATGTATTTAATTATACAATTTAAGTATAAAAGAAGTTTAAAAAAGTTAAAGGGTAATACTAATTAGATAGATGCCCCTATTGAAGCTTAGGGCTGCAGAAAAAAGTTGTTAGTCTTATAAAGTCAAAAGTTTACTATTTTAATACAAAATAAAACCATCATATAGCTGGTTCACACTTTAAAGGACAAAAGCTACTATTTCAGTTAAGAACTATACTTTTTTCTTATAATTACCAACTAGTTCCAGGGTTGCATAAATAAAACGTACGAACAGGGTTGTCTATCTCTTTAAAAAAATGCTTTTAAAGGGTTGCCACTGTCTATTTTAAAGCTATATACTATTTTTGCCTTTACTTACCAGCGATCGTATTTTTCTCAGTGTTTTCACATAACTTCATCATCTTGGCCATAAGCTCATTATCATTTGCAACGTGGTTTCGCAAAATTTTTCGGTTGCTGCCGCTGCTGTCTTAACTGTCTCGTCGTCTGTGGCATCCCCCTTCTTCTTGGCTTTACTTTTTCTTGAATTGTTTTTTCGTCTGGCTTGCGAAAATGTTGCCACGTCCGTTTGCCGGTTTTCCTACACAATTTGCGCTGTGTCTAGCTTTTTTTTTTGTACTTTTTCTCCCGCTTTTCGTTCTTGTTTTTTTTTTCCTTTGTTTGGCGGTTTATTAATTTTTTTCTTATATTTATGCCAGCGCTATAATTCATTGAGTGTCAGTGTGAGCCGGTCTGGGTTGAGTTGGCGTCCGACCAAGTATCGCTAATTGTCGAAATTATATTTATGAGGCCGATGGACGCCTGCCACGCCCACTTACCACCAGTTCACCAACGCTCGCTCATTGACATTTTTCGGATGCTGACTAAGCGGAATTCCATTTTGATTGCTGCGAGCCAGAAAAAACCGCAGTAATACATATCCGTTGCAACAAAAAGAAGAAAATGTTGATTACTCAGAGGAAAACGAGATCTGAAAACAAAAGAAAAGAATTCATAAGCTGAGGTGGATTATTTCTTAATGAGAGTATATCGCACAGCAAGGTTGGGTTTCCCTTAAATATTGAATTTATTCAGACTTAAGTCTTCATTATGAGAGATTTTTGGGTTCTTTAAATTATTTAGAATGAATTGTTAAATTAAAGTTTTGGGAAATTCATAAAATACCCATAATGTTGCCCCCCGTGGCGACTGAATTTTCTTCACGCCTCAGCGCAATTGCAGCACAATGAATGGTGGCTGCCACACTGTGTGGTGTTAGAACCAGGAATGATGAAAATATATATCCAACCATTTCAATTAATCACCATCGGAGATTAATGATGTGCAGCAGAGGCAGGGGCAGAGGCCCCTGTACAATGGGATAATCACATACAAAAGCGGTGCAGCGTGCATCTATATATTCTATTATATGTATCTACGCTTGTAAGCCGGCAACATGTTGCGTGTTGCTGCCGTTGCATGCATGTGCTGCACCTTTCTGTGTCTGTCTGTCTGTCTGTCTGTCTGCTTGCCAAACAATTTCAACATTTATTGCTCATCATAATTGCCGCGGCACAGTTAACCAGGCAGACCCACACGATGGATCCACTGGCGATGCAAAGGAGGGATATCTATGGAAGCAGAAAGCAAGAGGTGGTATTTTGCATACTGCTGGTAGTCAAGCATATATGTATGTCTTGAAACCCCAAAAATATAACGCCTGAAACTTCAGGGAGTATCAGGAAAATGATATAAAAACAAGGGGTCAGTGTTATATTTAAAAAAGAGTTTACTAGCATCAATAGTTTAACTATTAACAGGAGTCTTCATTCATATCACTAAACTGATTTAATAAAAACCCAGACTTTGTGCCTCCAAGGTTACTTTAATTTTGTCCAATAAATAAAAGAAAAATATACATTCTGAATAATTTCTAGCTCACTCGCTCTGATTTATATCCATTCATAACGACAAATTTCACTTCAAATGGGAAAGTGAGGGAAAACTCTGACTCATTTATGATTTGCATGAGCATCCGCTATTTGGCCGCGGAGCGGCTTCTGTCCCTTGTTCATTTTCTTTGCGATTTGTCAACATTTTCGCCGGTTTAAAAATAGAAATTACATAGCCGCCGCAGCCCCAAAAGAGCAACAAGCAGCGCATATATACAAGTCATCACTATACGCACTGGCAACTATATATACACTACTGGCCAAAATAATAAGTACATAGGTATAGGTATCATTTCTTGAGACCT